>JAVJIF010018734.1:0-98140 GCA_038442645.1 Agave tequilana | reverse complement strand
AAAAAAAAAAAAAAAAAAAAAAAAAAAAAAAAAAAAAAAAAAAAAAAAAAACGCCCTTAGAGAAAAGCTACTCCTTTAGGAATTGGTTTATTAGCCTTTTGTTTCACCGATTTGAGATGGAAAACACTGTTTCATGTGGTCTTTTATGGGTCTGCTCCATTTTCTGGGCTTGGCTTGTTTGGTGCTCTCAAAAATCAAGATGACGTGCCGCCTGAAATTTGCTTGTCAGGTTTCATCTCGATGTCGAGAGAAAACGTTCAAAAGTCTGACAACTCATTATTTTGTTTGGTTAGCGACGAACCCCGCTTGGCTCTTTTTGGAGCCAACAAAACAGACGAAGATGAGAAAAGGAGTCCTGCAAAATTACCATTCACCCGGGTTCACTCGATTTTCCCTATAGAATGCTGACATTATCAGCTTTCTCAAAATGAGTTCCCCTTAATCTTTTTCTTATTCTATTATGGTTTGGTCACTATAAATTTGCCGCCTTTCAGATTTTCTAAATTGAATTTTCTAATCAAATAGACTCAGAATTAGAACCATAATGTGACTCTTACTATATCAAGCTAAACAGTGAGACAATTCTAGCATGCACACAAGAACAAGAACTATGTATATTAGGACTCTCCTCTATTTTTTTCCCATTTATGTAATGCATCTGTTGTTTCAGGCACATAGAGTCTATTTGTTTGAATGAAACCTCTCAAGAAAATCTAATATAACAACATATTTGTGTCAGATTTCAATTTTTTGTTTGGTTGCTAAAAAAAAAATTTTGAAAACCGTTTGTGAGGCTCAACAAAATCTGATATGATTTCTCACCCAGTTTCATCACGAAAGAGGCTAGAAACAACTCAAAAATCTGATAACACGCCAGATTCAGTAGGATTTCTGAGCGACAAAACAAGTCGTCCGGCAATCTGAAAATTACTATGAGGACAAAGAAGCCCACAGAGAAGAGGTGAACGGCTACACCTGACATGGGAAACTAACAAAGTTTTCGCAATCCAATAATAGAAGACGACGCACATACTCTTGTACCAGGACAGAGGGAATATATATTTTAGTGGAAAATTTTGCAGAACGATGAGACAACAGTGACAATGGTCCTTCTCGAAGGCTGTAATGAGATTGGAGTTTAGCTTAAAGAAAATATTTACCACCAACGCCTCTCTTTGTTTCCGATCTCCGTACAAACGGCATTGTGTCTGGAGCCGGGCCAAGAGAATAAGCAAGAAACGGATCTTGGAATGTTGCACTTGCGCACTGGCATTGCATCAAGGGGTTGAATTGTGGTGGGTGTGGATTTTTTTAATTTTTATTTTTAACTTTTTTTTTTAGGGATGGTCAAACAGAACTTCATTTTTTGAAGTAACGTTGGGCCTGGTTGTTGTAAGTCGTAAGTCGAAAGTTCTTTTTCAGTTGCAAGTGAGTTACATGCAAATAAGTTTTACAAAGTTTGATTGGTAATGTAAATCGTAAGTGAAAAAGTGTGTTGTACTTTACCGTGTTTGGTTATCGTAATGAGTAAGTCGTAAGTGAAAAAGTTGACCACAAAATTAACTGTTTGGTAGTTAAAATAATAATTAAAATTAAAATTATAATTAAATAATTAAATTTAAATTTAAGTTAGAATAATAAGTATAATTAAAAAATATTAAATTTTAAATAACTGAAAATAATTAAATATTAAATAAATAAAATAAATTAATTAAATAATTAAAAATAAACACCTATTAAATAATTAAAATAAAAAATAATTAAAATTTTAAAATTAAAACTTTATAAATACTAAAAATTAAATATATTAAATATTAAAAAATAAAAAAATCCAATAATCAAAACTTATTAAATTTATAGTAAATATTACTAACTATAAATAAAGTAAGAATTAAAATTAAGTAGAATATATTATATTAATTTAGTAATAAAAAAATTAATCTAGTATTAAAAAAGATTCTAATATCAAAAATTACTGAATTATTAATAAAAAATTTTATCTAATAATTATATGTAATCTAATAATTAAAAAAATATAATATAAAAATTAATCTAATAATAAAAAATATTAATCTAATTAAAATCATTTGTCAGCAATACGAATTTGCATGACCACAAAATTAACTGTTTGTGTGCAAGTGGGATGTAAGTGAGATTTGCGTGACAACAAAATTAACTGTTTGTGTTACAAGCGGAACGTAATTGGGATACAAATACAACTTGCAACTTGCGCGGTGAAACAAACACTGTATGATCGTAAGTCGCAAGTGCACTTACGACTTACAACCTTTTACGATAAAACAAACAACCCCAAAGCAGGGTGAGAAACCCTACTCAAAAAAAAAAAAAAAAATTAATAAAGTAAAGAAGAAGTTACATAGGCAAACAGAGTTTCATGACAATCAAAATCTCACCTACACTTTCAGGTTTCGATCTTTAAATCACATATGGAGATCATAGTTATAGAATATGGATCTTAAACATATATCTACTTTCACATTGGAGATACTAATAGATTATTAAAACCTGATCAGAATAAAAATTAATTATTATAGTTTAGTCTCCCAACTTGGTTCATGTAGTCTACCCCCCACTTGAAAAAAATGACTTAATTGTTATTGCTATTGTTGTTGTATAGTTTAGTCCACTTTCTTTTGCTAATCAAGTTCAAAGCTATTAATCAATCCGCTGGAGCTTCTACACTGTCTTTGAATAACGATTGACAACAGATGAAAGTTGGGCGGGTGTCCTGTAAACTCTAATAAAAACAGAACAAGAAATAATTGGTGTTTAAAACGATTCAAGTTTAAAAACCGAACGTGGAGCAAAAGACATCGGACATATGTCAAATTTAATATGTTTCTCATTTAATTTATACATATTCAATAAATTTTTTTATAGTAATAAAAATATGGGGCATTTCGTCACACCCCTCTATGTCAAATCGTGTAATTAGGAAAAAAAACTCACTCGCATAATTTTATTCATTTCAGTCAGCTCTTTATTTAAATAAAGATGTGTGCTCACATGTCAAGCGCTGAAACGCTCATCAGCGGCGAAAGATGAAAATGCTCTTCAGTAATCATTTCAAAAAAGACGAATCATTTAAAAAATGCATTATTTCTGAGGACTGTCACTGTGATCTCAATTCTCATAAAATGACTGCAGTATAGAGGAGTGCTACTATGATGACAGTCCTCACGAAAAATGCTTTATTTCTGAGAATTATGACTATGATCGCAGTCCTCACAAAATGCTCTATTTATGAAGATTGCGATCAGTCTTTATAAGATTGCGACTATAATCGCAGTTCTATTTATTAGGATGACGATCATGATCGTAGTATTTACAAAAAAAGTCCGGTATTTACGAGGACTGCGATACCATAATCGCAGTTCTCGCAAAATGTCCTATTTCTGAATCAATCCTAACATAAGACTGCGATCATGAGTCACAGTTCTTATATCAGCATAGTATCATCAGCAGACTCCTATCCACTGAAATCAAATGATCCCTAATGCTTTATAAATTTAAACACAAATAAAACTCATCGTGAGCACGAACAAACGAGATATACAAAAGGTCGATCCCGAAAAAAGTTTTCAGGGGTTCCGCCCCGATCTCGGGAGGGGGCTCCCCCCCTTTCTACCCCCACAAAGACCTGACCACCCAGGTCGACCAACGAATAACTCTTCGTTGGGGTCAAGGTTAATAAAAGAGCAACATTAAGAGTGATGGAAAAAGGTAAAAGAGAAAATAAAAATATATAAAGAAGTTGTGGTTGGAAGGAATTTGTTTATGCTGACGTAGATGAGAATGTAGCGAACAAAATTATGAAGCTGAGTTTTTTTTTTTAATTATGAAGCGAAGTAGGTGGATGTAACAAACTTTTCCTAAAAATATTAATCATTTTTATTTTCATTTTTGATGGGAAACAAGTGTCAGCTACAAATGTTTATGACTACATATTAGTATTCTAATATTAAACATAACTATCAACAGAAAATGACATTAATAATTATTTAAAATGATATTTATAAGTATTTTTTTAGCAATACTCCATATAGAATTTTAACTAAGTTTAATATTCCTAGAAAAAATTAAAAATAAAATAACATATTTAAACAAGAAAATATTCCAATTATGAATCAAATAAATAATTGAGTTAGGATTATTAAAATATTTTCCACTACAGAACTCCTTTTGTGTGGGTCAAAACTTGAGTTTTGCACAATGTTATTTATTATTTTAATATCCACTTCTTAAATACGCACAAGTGAGAATTGAATTTAGATTACGCTGATATCATATTTAAATTCCTGCTAAACCAAAATTTTAGAGTTATGATAAAAATTAAGAGTAATATGTTTATATTCTTGAATGAATACCCTGATGTGCAGCCAGATCTTATAATGAATTGGCACATAAATACTGACCTGACACATGGCTTCCCTACTTGGGGCCTTGGGTGTTATCTTTCTTACTCTCTTTTTCTTATTCTTTGTTTTGTTTTCTGTTTTTTTAAGAAAAATACAACCGCTTAGCTTGTTTCATAATTAAAAAAAAATCTCAGCTTCATATTTTATTCACTACAGTCTCATCCACGTTAATATAAATTGATTTCTCCTAACTGTTACTTCTTTATATTATTTTCATTTTCTCTTTCACACACTTTCTCATCGTCTCAAACGTTGCTCTTAACCTTATCCCCGACACAGAGTAATTCATCGGTCGATCTACGTAGTCAGGTCACCCTAGGGTTGGAAGGGGGCGGGGAGCCTCCCTCCCGGGGATTTCAGCGGGCGGAGCCTCCGAACCAATTTTTTTAGAGATCGACCTTTTGTAGATCTTGTTTGCTTGTGATGAGTTTTTTTTTTTTTGTGATCGATGTGGTGTATACATCTGAAAAGTATTAGGGGTCACTAGATGATAGTGAACGAGGGTCTGCTACTGATGGCGATAATGATCTGAGGACTACGATTCATGATCGAAGTTCTTTGTGAGGACTGCGACAATGACCACAGTCTTTTATTAGAAGATTACGACTATGATCGTGATCCTTTTATTAATTAAAAATTAGGACATTTTGTGATGACTGCGATTATTGTCGAAGCTCAATATAAGCTGAAAAATTGTATTTTTGTGAGGACTGCGATCATGGTCACAGTCCTATAAAAACTTAGAAACATGTCCTAATAAAGAGGACTGCGATCATAGTTTCAGTTCTCATAAAGAGGACTACGATCATGATCGCAGTTCTTTAAAAACTCAGAAACATGTCCTAATAAAGAGAATTGCGATCATGATTAAAGTCTTAATAAAGACTAAAAAATAAGACATTTTTTTGAGGACTGCGATGCCTTATTTTTGTGAGGACTGCGATCATCGCGGTCCTAATAAAAACTCAGAAACATGTCTTTTGTGAGACTGTGATCATAGTCACAGTCCTAATAAAGATGAGAACTGCGACTACGCATAAAAGCTCAAAAACATGTACTAATAAAGAGGATTGCGATCATGGTCGCAATTCTCAGAAATAAGACATTTTTGTGAGGACTGCGACCAGGATTGCGATCATGGTCGCAATTCTCAGAAATAAGACATTTTTGTGAGGACTGCGATCAGGTCGCAGTCCTCAAAAATAGAGGATTTTTACAAGGAGTGCGATCGTGGTCACACTCCTCAGAAATAGGATTTTTTTGTGAGGACTGCGATTATGATCGTAATTCTCTATATACCAGCAATCTGTATTTTCTAAGCGATCCGCTTTTTTTTGAAGCGGGCATTTTCGTTTTTCACCGCTGAGGCGCGCTTTCGCTTGACACGTGGGTGCACGTAATTGGTTTAAAATAGGAGCTGGCTGAAGCAAATTACATTATGAAGCTGAGTTTTTTTCTAGTTATGATTTGACATAGGGAGTTGTAGCGAAATGTTTCTTTTTTTAAATTTCTAATCTCTCAAAACCTAATCTAACCCATTTATTATTATAAGGCTTAATTTCAGAACTCGTGAATAAATACTAAAATCTGAAACTTCCCCGCTATTTCTATTTTTATAGTTTATATGACTAAGCCCAGGAAGGGGAGGGAACTACCAGCGCAACCAAAACCAGGCGAACCACCTGCTTCTGCTGATTCGCCACCGCAACCAGCCCAACCACTCTTCTCCAAAAATAAAATAAAATAAAATAAAATATCACTTTTAAGTATTTATTTTGAGAAAATATTTAAAACTGTCCAAACTAGTTACGAGCGCCAAATGAAGCATGTGTCGGCATGAACCGGATGATTGATTCCACCTCATGCCACATAATTATTTAGCATTGATTCCACCTCATGCCACATAATTATTTAGCATGTTCTTATATATTCAAGGTTGTTTTCAATTAATTTTTATTTTTTTTAAATTTATCTTCCAGTGCTACGTCTTGGCATTTTCCCATTCTTCATGGATTCTCCTCTTCCCAATCATCCAGCATCTCTTAGATAATGGAAGCCCAAAAATATTTCATTGATACAAGTAAAATGACAACAAAGTGCAAAAGATTACAGTCTTTGCAAACAGAAAACAAAACACCCAAAAGACCGCCTTCATTAGATCTTCAGCTCCTCTTCCTCTTCTTTGAACCTGCCCAAAATATTAGAAGCTCATCAATTTGAGAAGCAAGCAGATCAGCAGGAGTACAAGAAGAAGCTCATCAGTCTCTTCTTAATCTGCAGTTACATAAAACACAAAGAAACCCTTGTTCTCCATAAGATCTCTTGTGCCAGTTCTTTCCTTAATGTAGCTCTTAGGACTTTAATCCCCTTCTTTGTTATTACAAAGGGGCTCTCTTTCCTTGATGCCGACTACAACGTTCAGTGTTTAACGTGCAAAGTTAATCTACTACTTTCTTTGAAACTGGTATCATGGAAATAATTGTCACTTCAGTTAGTGTTTGATCTAACCTTCTTCTGTTTTTTTTTGGCTACAAATCAATCAATCTTATCTGTTCTTACTAGGATTTCTGTTTTTAGTACAGTAGTTTCATATATGGAATCTTTCATCTGCGCTTTAATTATTGAATGGTCCCAGATGTGATCACAATCGTCCACTACTCTGTGAACAGTTGAGATTCTTCCCCTAGTGTATAGCAGTTGTTTGTTGGTCACAATCTGGTTAAATTTCAATAGCCCGCAAAATATGAGGGGTCAAGACTCAAGAGTGCCACATTAGGTAACCCACTTTAAATTAAAAACATATGAGGATTTGTAAATTTATGAACAGAGTAGAAATATGAGTGTTTAGTTGACTCTACAATCTAAATATAATATTTTTAGTGTAAAAAAGATATTACTGATCTATTCTCTATTTTAATAGAACCTAGTTGGATCACTTAATAACTAGTGACCATTTAGGGCTTTTGATTATTGGCTCGCTGATAGGAATACTCAATAAAGATCAGCTTTTAGTGTGTATTTACTTTCTTCAAGAAATTAAAAATGAAAAATAGATTCTAATATTTGTTATCTTATACTTATAAAATTTCCGACATTTTCACTTTATAATTACTCTAAAGTTATTGTTTTTTATTATTCAATTAAATCACTATGCTTTATTTCACCATTACTAATAATTTCATAAATTTATTATATTTTAGATCATGTTTATTTTTAGAATGATCAATGAGCTTGATGAACAATGATAATTTGGAGAAGAGAAAATTTTTGTATATTATTTCATAAAAACTTACATTAATATATACATGCATATGGAGAGAAGAATAGGAAAACTATGCACGTCCAGATACAATAAACCACATGCATTATACAGGAAGTCCAGATACAATGAACCACATGCCTATATTCAGGAAGTTCAGATACAATGAATCACATGCCTCACAGGAGGTCCAGATACAATGAACCACATGTATATTAACACCTCCCTCAAACTCACGATGGATCAAACACCGAGAAGACTGCGTGAAACTGATGAGAGGTCTGCACTTTGGTGATCGAGATGAGGTTGTAGAGATCAGGACGAGATGGCGTAGCGACTGAATAGAGCAGAGGCGACGACAGGTCACACATGCATACAGGACGAGGAGTCGACGAACGAGAACTGGATGTCGACGAACGAAACGAAATGTCGGCAGAATCGGCTACGCAGGGCAGAAGCGATCACCGATGACGCGTGCATAAAGAACGAGGACAGAAGTAGAAGGGCTAAAAAGAACTCGACTATGTGATTTGTGCTCAAAATGAACGAGGACAGAGGTAGAAGTGCTCATGAGAACTCGACAACGTGTATTATGTAACAAGGTGGCAGAGATAGTGCTGGAGGATGAGGGACAGAACTCGCGGTGGAGATAAAGCAGATCTCTATGGTAGATGTCGCGCTGGAGAGATTTCGAGAAGGAGGACGCCTCCGCGCTGGAGGGTGAGGGTCGAGAACAGCTGTGGATGCAAGGACCGAGGGCGGCACTAGAGTAAAATACCGTCAACGTTGACAATAGCCTATGATGAAGAGATGGTCCGGCGCTAGGCACAGCTACATGAGTACGGTCCAACGAAGGCTCGTTGATAGCGTAGAATGATGATTAGCAGAGGAATGGCTCTGATACCTTGATAATTTGGAGAAGGAAATTTTTTTATATATTATTTCATGAAGGGCTACGTCAATATATAGGCATGTGGAAAGAAGAATAAGAAAACTATGCACATTCAAATATAATGAACCACATGCTTGTATACAGGAAGTCCAGATACAATAAAGCACATGCCTCACTGGAGATCAAGATATACTGAACCACATGCATGTTAACAGACAAGAAGCTGGTTCTTTGCTTACATGCATGCTAGCTGAGGTTGCTGATGAACCACCATCTTGACCAGTGACCAATATCCCTAACAAATAGAATAGAATAGGTCCATGATTAATTAAGAACTATTCTTTATTTATCGTCAAGGAAATACAGTGGCGAATGCTTTTACGGACAACCACGGTCGTTTAACTAGGGAGGAAATTTGGATTGATGAGTTTCTACAGATATTTTGTTTTTTAAGGGTTATTTAGATATATATCTAAAATCTTCAATATCTAGAAATTTATCTTTTAAATTTACCTCTGAAATCTTTTAGATCTTAACAGCTTATCCCTCCAACTAGATTTTGAATGAAATAAGAGTGTTTTACACATGTTCTTCCGTTTTCTTCTTCATTATTCTTATATGACTTAAATCAAATTTTATCTAAAATTCTAGTCCCTTCTCTCTTTATTCATTCATTCACTCTCCTCCTCCTCCTCCTCCCTCCTCCTTCTCGTAGCCCCGTTAACATAATCCCCTTAATCTTAAACTTTCTCCAATTTTTTTCCCTCAAATCTCACACTAAAGTTTCTTAAAATTTTTCTCAAATTCTTAAGCAGCATACGCGAAAATGATTTGATGTGAGTTTATGATGATAAATGAATGAAAAAGAAATGTGCTTAATTTGAGAGACAGAGTGGAGAAGGAGGAGAAATATGTAAGAAAATGAGATACGTCTATAGGGTTAAATGTGAATGTAGTGTTTCATGTTTAATCATTTACAGAAGGACAATAATTATTTTTTTAAAAAAAGGCAAGTTAATTAAAGCAAACAAAAATATTCTATTTTCATTCTAAAAGTAAATATAATTTTAAGATTTAAAAGATGGAAAATTTCGTTATATCCACCTACTTTGCTTTATGATTAGAAAAATTCAGCTTCATAATGTTCTTGGGTACAGCCTCATCCACGTCAGCATAAATTGATTCCACCCAATCATCACTTCTTTATATATTTTCATTTTCTCTTTTACCCTTTTTCATCGCCCCTGACATTGCTCTCCCATCAACCTGACCCTGACGCAGAGTAATTCGCGGGTCGACCTGTACGGTCAGATTGCCATGGGTTGGAAGGGAGCGGGGAGCCCCTCTCCTGAGGGTCTCAGGGGGCAAAGCCCCTGACCAAATTTTTTAGGATCGACCCTTTTATAGATCCTGTTTGTTCGTACTCGTGATGAGTTTAGTTTGTGTTTGTGATTGATGTGTTTTTAGATCTGAAAAGTTTTGGGACTGAATCAGTTATCGGTGAACGAGGGGTCTACTGATGATGGCGATGCTGATATGAGAACTGCGACTCATGATCATAGTAGTGGGTTGCGATTATGATTGTAGCCCTTTAATAAAGACTTAAAATAAGGCATTTTTGTGTGGACTGCGATCATGATCGCAGTTCTAATAAAGATTCAGAAACATAACATTTTTGTGATGACTGTGATCATGGTCGCAGTCCTAATAAAGAGGCCCGCGATCATGAGTCAGAATCATGTAGTAATAAAGAGAATTGTGATTATGGTCGCACTCTTAAACAATAGGGCATTTTTGTGAGGACTTTGATTATGGTCGCAGTTATCAAAGATAGGGCATTTTTAAGAGGACTGTGATCATGGTTGCAGTCCTCAGAAATAAGTTTTTTTTTTTTTAGGACTGCAATCATGATTACAGTCCTCTATATACTAGTGTCCGCATTTTCGAAGTGTTTCGCTTTTCTCGAAGTGATTATTGTGGGGCATTTGCGTCTTTAGGTGCTGATGAGCGCTTCTGTGGTTGACACGTGGGCGCACGTGGTTGGTTTAAAAAAAAAAATTGGTTAAAGCGAATAAAATTATGAAGCTGTGTTTTTTTTCCTGAGTTATATGTTGACACAGGAGGCTATAGCGAAATCTCCCATTTGAAGGGTAAATTTCTAATATTAATGGTATGAGAGGTAAATTTCTAAATATTAAAGGATCCGAGGGGAGGTGTGGGGGTGTGTGTGTGTGGGTGTGTGTGTGTGTGTGTGTGTGTGGGGTTACTATACCTCAGCCGATAGCTGAGAGAGTTTCTCAGCCGGCATGACGTGGCTTCATATTAGCCGCAGAGAAGTCAAAATTTTAGGCGGTAAAAGGAGACCCTCAACCATTTTTCGTTGCCCAATGACTAAAATATCCTCAGTTTCACTTTTAATCTGACTACAACTGTTCCTTCACTAAAAAAATTATAGATCTAAAATTTTTGAGTTTTTTCAAACAAAAAAATTACAGATTTTGATTACTAAATTTTAAAAAATAAATTATTTTAAAAGAATGCAACCATGGTCGCATTAATGTTCAAGTTTTTTTTGAAAGATGTTTTAATCACAATAAAATCTATTACTGCGACTTGAAACAGTTTATTTTATTTTATTTTTTTGTTTTCTGAAACTGCAATCGAAGTCGCAGTTTCTGAAAAGAAAAATTTTGGATTTTAATATCATTTTCACTTTTTAGATTTATTTTTGTTTTACATTGCGTTTTTTTGATCGCAGTGTTGCAACCTTTTTTTATTTTTTCGATTAGGGTCGCTGTATTTTTTGACCTTACTAAGCTAAATAGGATACTGTGACCGTGGTCGCAGTCTTATGAAATAAGAGTCGCAGTCAACTGAAGCAGTGACAATAATATCTTAAGTTAATTAATTAAGATGATTAGAAGATTGCGACTTTGGTCGCAGTTTTATGTAACAGCAGTCTTTTTGAGAATATTTTGTCTGATAACAATGCGACCTTAATCATAATATTTTTTATTAAGAAATCTAAATAGAATACTGCGACCATGGTCGCATTCTTATGAAACAAGAGAGATAGTCAATTGAAGCAGTGAACAAGGTCTCCAAAATTAAGTAATTAAGATGGTTAGAAGACTGCGACCGAAGACTGCGACATTGGTCGCAGTCTTAGGTAATAGCAATCTTTTTTGAAAAGTTTTGTTTGATAACACTGCGACCTTGGTCGCAGTATTTTATAACTTATTTTCCATTTTTGCGACCAAGATCGCAGTCTTTTTATTAATAAATTTCAATTGGACTGCGACTTTGGTCACTGTCTTGGAAAACAAATGGTTTGAAGATGAAATTTCATACTGAGACTATGATCATAGAATTCAATTTTATCTGACAATTTATTATTATGAATGCGACCAAAGTCGCAGTCCTGATGAAAAGGACAGCTTTTAAAATAAGTTTTTTCCTACGCTTTAGTAGCATCTCTGATAGATTGGTTATATATTTATGTGTATTTTATTTTGTCTTTTAGATTTTAAATCGAATAGCCAATATTTTCGATGATGAAAAATTTCAGATAGGCTTTCCTTTGGAAGAAGAAGAAGAGAAGAATCACGATGAAAATATTGAAGCTGACATCCCGAGGGAACATGAACCTGTCAAAATAGCTGCTGGAGATCTAACTCTGCAACTAAAAATTAATATCTGATCTCGCTCTCGCTTTTTTA
The DNA here is from genome assembly GCA_038442645.1 of Agave tequilana. Taxonomy (NCBI): domain Eukaryota; kingdom Viridiplantae; phylum Streptophyta; class Magnoliopsida; order Asparagales; family Asparagaceae; genus Agave; species Agave tequilana. The sequence goes on along the minus strand of JAVJIF010018734.1, from coordinate 85,831 downwards.
GAACGACATTCTCTACAAGTCAAAAATCTAGATCTGACAGCGTGCGGAGACACAGAGAGATAGACATACAAAAGGAGAGAAAAAAATAATAATAAAGAATATAAAACTAATACACCATTCCCAAGAAAAGACAAACGATGGGGGCTTTTAGTAATTTCAATTATTTTCAAAAGCGGGGCGTCATTTTAGATTGTCGAATTATGTGGCTCCTAATGTGCCACGTCACTGCAGGCTGAGAGGGATTCTCAACTGTCGGCTGATATATATATATATATATATATATATATATATATATATATATATATATATATATATATATATATATATATATATATATATGGGGTTACTGTACCTCAGCCGACGGCTGAGAGAGTTTCTCAGCCGGCGGGTCGTGGCAACATCAGAGCCACAAATCTGTCATAAATTTTGGCGGACAAAAACCCGAAAAATCCCGCCTAATTTAATGTCAGTCACCTCAACATTGTATTTTCCGAAAATTCCCTCACTCACAACTTTTTGCCTTATGTAAAAACATTTCCTTTCAAAAAAATTTACAACTCTAAAATTTCACCTGATCATTCTAATCCAATTAGTTCTATTGTTTCTCAAATTTCATCCGTTTTTTTAAAAAATATACTTGCAGAACATGGCGCCAAAGAAATCATCCGCCGAAAAAGGTACTAGAAAACGATATTTTTCAAATTTTTTTAGGGTTTATGGATTTTAATAGTTTTAATATTTTTTTCAGATTTATTTCCGTTTCTCTCACTTTTTTTTTTTAAAATCTTGGGACCATGGTCGCAGTTAAGAAAGAGATTCTGAAACTTTAGATGACGAATAAATTTTTAAATTTATAGATTTTCTAACACAACGGTAAAGGTCCATTTTTTTTCAATTTTTTTCATTTCCTTTTATCTTTACCATGGTCGCAGTATTTTTTAAAAAAGCGATGTATATGTATGCGACCTTGCTAATATTTTTTTAACCCAATTTTTTTTTGATACACTGTTTGTCGACCTCGGTCGCAGTAGTTAAAATTATAGTTGCAGATATGTTCGACTTAGATCGTAGAGTTTTAATTTTTTTTATTTTTTGGACTTTTCATTTTAGACGAATGCGACGTTGGTCGCAATATCTGAAAGGTACTTTTTTTTATTACATACTGCGACATGGGTCGCAGTTGTTTCAATATGCGTTGTAGTATACTTATGCGACCATGGTCGCAGTGTATTTAACGTCATTTTTTTTTAATTCCAGGGTCACAGATGTTTATATTTGCACTGTATACTTATGCGACTTTGGTCGCAGTGTCGTTCATTGTTTACATTTGCACTGTTTATAACTGCGACCTTGGTCGCAGTGGTTTAAAATTAATTTGCTTTTTAGTCCCTTATAGGTTTTAAATAATCATTGGTCTAAAGGTTTTAATTTTTCTTCATCTGTAGGTAAACAACAGATGAAGGTTCGTCCTCTGAGATCGAGCTTAAAACCTATGTGCGAGTTCATAAAGAAATTCAAAAAGTACATTCACGCCGATTTCTTAGAGGCAATCAAGAATACCCCATTTGGCCCAATCTTCATGGCCTTCTACAATGAAGAATTTGGGGTGAAAAGGGTCTAAAATCAAACGTTGCTGTATTGAGAATTTTAGACCAGTATGATAGGGATTCAAGGACCTTTACAATTGGGGGCAAATAAATTGAGTTAACGGTGGAGGATATTGCCCTAAGTTTTGGTCTACCTATCATTGGGTCAGATTTTATTATGAATAAGACCTGTACGATGAAGGATAGAGGGGTTATAAAACATTATTTCCCCAATATAAAGAAGATCACTAAAGTATCTATTGAAGGGGCATTGGATGATCTTCTGGTCAAGAAAAGGAGTAGGGGTGAATTAGATGTGACAAAAGATGAACAGCTTGAGCAGCAAGTAACTTTACATGAAATTATAAGAGACAGACAGAGACTTGCAGCTCAAGACTTTACTACAATAATCATCCTATACATGTCGGCCACTCTATTCCTCTCCGGCAGTAAATGCACGGTGCCGTGGTATATTATGGAACAGATTGCCAATATACAGCTAATGAGGTCAATATGCTGGGCTAAAGCTGTTTGACAATTCCTGATTGAGTCAATGGACATCTTCAGGCATACCACGTACGAGCTGCAAGGATGCTCCGTGCAAATTATTGTAAGTATGAATATCAAAATTTGGCCACAATTGTATGAAATTTCCCCATAATCTTGTGAATATTGGTGTAAATTAATTTAATTTTACATTTTGCAGTATTGGCTATGTGAGAGGGCTCCTATTTTTGAGCCGAGGTCTGGTTTGGAGGACAAAACCCACGCGCAATAAGATGGGACCTCCAGAATATTAGCAGATCTTTGCTTGAAGTTGATCTAAATGAGCTTGACGCAAATATCGTAAGTTTTAAAATATTAAATACCATATAGTATTGATTAAAAATGCGACCATAATCTTAGAATGCGACCATGGTCGCAGTATTGAGCTGCACTTTTCGCAGTTCATTTAATGTGCTGGACATACAAAATGCGACCATGGTCGCATTCTCCTGATAATACCGTTTACATAAAATGTGACCATGGTCGCAGTATTAAGCTCCAAGTCTTCGCAGTTAAATTTATGTGCCAGACAAATAAAGTGAGACCATGGTCGCATTCTATCTTAATAGTTAATAAATGTACTGCGACCTTGGTCGCAGTATAATTATTTCAAATAATTCGTTTTAACATTATTTTTTTATTTTTTCCCTCAGATTTTGTGTCGAATGGCCAACATCTCTAATGAAGAAAAAATTATGATTGGCCTTCCTGTTGAAGGGGAAGAGAAGGAGGAAGAAGAAGCAGAAGATGAAGATGAAGAAGAAGAAGAAGAAAGAAATGGATATAATCAAGCTAACATCTCGTCTGATAAGGAGCCAGAAGCGGCAAAAATAATTGAGCAAGAAGAGACGAGTGAGAAAGAACCAACTTTTAAAGGTTTTTGGCCACCACAACGGGATCAACAAGCTAAAGAAATTGAAGAGTTGAGGAATAAAAATCAGTACTTGATAGAATATGTATCTCAGCTTGAAAGAAAAATTGAAAAAATGGAGACTAAGAACAGAATCAAGGCTGAATTAAAGAAAAAAAAGAAGAGAAATAAGAGAGAAGAAAAAGTTAAAAAAACAGCAGAGGAAATTAAAAGTCAAAGAAGAAGAGCTGCTAAGAGCAGCCGCTGTTGCGAAGGAGAAGAAAAAGGAGAAGAGAAGGAGTGAAGAGGAGAATGAGAGGAGAATGAGGGTAGAAGAGGAGAAGGAGAAGAGGAGGAGGGAAGAGGAGGAGCAGGAGAAGGAGGAGAGAAGAAGGGAAGAGGAGGGGCAGAGAGAAGAGGAGGAGAATAAGAAGAGAATGGAAGAGGAGGAGAGGAGAAGGGAAGAGGATGAGGAGCAGAAGAGGAGGATTGTAATGGAGAAGAAGGAGAAAGAGAAGAGAAGGAAAGAAGAGGAGGATCAGGAAAAGGAGAAGGAGAAGAGGAAGAAAGAAGAGGAGGAGCAGGAAAAGGAGAAGAGGAGAAAGTTCGAGGAGGAGGAGAAGAGGCAGGAGAAAAAGAAGAAAGAGGGGGAAGAGTTGAAGGAGAGGATGAAAGAAGAGGAGAGGAGAAGGAAGAAGGGAGAAGAGGAGAAGAAGCAGAAAATAATTATGGAGCAGATGGAGAAGCAGGCTGAAGAGAAGAAGAAAAAAATATTAGAAGAGGATATCCCCAGTTTTTCTTTGAATATAACTCAACAGATTCAAAAACTCCAAAGAGATAGAGCTTCTGAAGAAAAAAATTCAAGAACATACTACGGTTCAGAAGCAATCCTTAAAAGGAAAAGTTTTGGATTACTCTAAAGGAACAATAGAAAGGGAAGTCAAAGAACGGAAGCACGCTGAAAGAGATCGCGATGACTCCGACTTCGTTTATCCAAAACAGAAGAAGAAAATAAATGAACATCCTCTTCCACAGCCTGCGGCTCTGAGTTCTAACGCTGGTTTCGGCGACAAAGAGATTACCCCCACTCATCCAAAATCGAAGGAATTAACCGAAACCACAGCATACAGAATTCTGCAGCCCCATCAACAAGCTCTTATAAAAAATTTCTTGGACAAGGCATTCTCTGAGTAAGTTAATTATTTTTAATATAAATCATATCAAAAAACTGTTATGTATATATATAACAACTACAATTTAATTACTAACTTTGTTTTGAATATCTTGCAGTTCTACTGCATATCAGGATACCGGCAACGGAATCATTGTTACAAAGAATGACATTGAGGACCTGATGTTCAGTAGAGACTTAGATGCGAATATAATTCATTTCTACATGCAGCATCTAGAGAAAGGAGGAAGATTAAAAAGTATATTCTTTCGGAGCGAAGCTTGGGTAAACATTTATTTTCTCCTTTACGGTTTAATGTATTCTCCTAATAAATTTGGTGAATTAAATCTTTGAACGTTAAATATTCTAGTAATGTTCTTTATCGATGTTTAGGCTTAACGAATGTACTGCGACCAAGGTCGCAGTTTATAATTAAATTAATTCACCCCAATATCAATTTAAAATGAAGATTACGACTGTGGTCGCAGTTGCTGGTGGCAAGCTTTATCAACAACAACACTGCGACCTTGGTCGCTATGCGTGCTAATGTAAAAGTTGCAGCTATATAATGTACTACGAATTAAGTCGCAGTCACCACGATTATAATTTTAGTAATGAAAAGTATGCGACCTAGATTGCAATTCCTGGCGACCTTGGTCGCTATGCGTCCTAATATAAAAATAGCAGCTAACTAATCTACTGCGACTTAAGTCGTAGTCCATGATAATATTAATCACCACGACTATAATTTTAGTAATCAAAAGTATGCGACCTAGATTGCAATTCCTGGCGGTCTTTATCAAAAACAACAATGCGACCTTGGTCGCTATATTTATTAATATACAATTGTGTTCATTAATATACACTGCGACCATGATCGCAGTCTGTTGTCTTGACGTAATGACTTCTAATTTTCATACCAAATTTTTTATACTTTAAATTCATTTTGTATTTTATTTTCTTTGTTGTCCGCAGCACGGTGTTGTATCTAAAAGTAAAGATCTAGAAGATCATTTTATCAAGCAGAATCTGTTGAAAAACTGGGCAGACGATGTGCAGTACATGTTGTTCCCGATCAATCACAAACATAGTGCCGACGAGCCCGGATTTCACTGGACCTTGTTGGTATTTGATTGCCATATAGAAGAGTGGATTTTTTAAAACTCTTTGGTCCCAGCTGAAAAAACTAGTAGTATATTAAAGCTTTATAAAAAAGATGCAAGAATAATGGTGAGTTGAAATTTATTATTTTGATTACTGGAAACTTACATTTAATTTCACTAATAGTGTTTTTTTTCTATTGACATTGCAGAAAGAAAGATTATTACAGATTTTTGAGATTGATTTGAATAAATTAATGAGAAAAACAAATATAAAATACACAAGATGCCCACAACAAGCAAACAGGTATATGAATTTTTGACATCTCCTTACCTATCATATTTTCTACCTTTTATTAGTACAAAAATATAATTTCAGTTAATGATTATTCTCTGCAAATTTCAGTGTTGATTGCGCTCTATATGTATGCAAGTACATGAAAAATATAGCATTGGGTAGTCCATCAGCTGTTGATACTGTTACGGCTGCTGACGTACAGAGACTAAGAAGTGAGCTTGCATACATGATACTTGCATTTAGAGAGAAGAGTTGGATGAAGAAATAGAAATGATACGAAGGATGGAATTTGATGACTGACAGTGGGTAATTTATTGATACAACACATTTTTTTATTTATAAACGTAAAAAAAAATTGCAATTCATTCAATTTTTTTTGTTTTATTGATTTAATTTATAAACATTTTTATACATTTATTTATTATAAATTCAATTGATTATTTCCAATTTACATTTGTTACACCGTGCATTTTACTAATTCGTACTATATTAGAAACAAACAGGCGTTTAGCAGTTATGTTGCGACCAAAGTCGCATTAATGAAATGTTTTAGTTACAGCGTTTCCTTATATTGAGATACTGTAATCGAGACAGCGATCATGGTCGCAGTTACTTAATCTTTTATCAGTTCCCAATGCCACTGTGGTCGCAATAATGAACTGTTTTGGAGTACAAAGTAATTTAATGTAAGACTGTATTAACTTTTAAACTGTTTTGGATAATTGAACAGTCACCTAGAAAGTATACAATTTTTGAGAAAAGGTAGAAAATAAATTTGGGACATATTCACGTGGTTTGAGAGCTTAAACCTTTTGGAATTCCGGAATTAAAAATATATAAAGGGTCATCTGGACAGGATTATAAACATACTAAATTGGTTTTGCTCAAACTTGTTACTTTCAATATTCGGAATCAGATTCAAAGATGTCTTCTCCACCATCTTCACCAGAAAGAAGCCAATCATCTAATGATAATTGGAGGTATAGTTCTGAAGCGATGCCTCGCTACGGGTCAGAGGATGAGCTTGATACAGACGACTCATTCTGGGAGTTCATTAATGAACCAAAATACATACATGAAGAGGAAGAAAGCGAAGAGGAGATTGTTGGTAAAGAGGTGGAAGAGATGGAAAGCGATACGGAAGACGAACGCGGTCATAATCTTGATGACGAATCTGATTATGATGGTGATGACGAATCTGATTAGAAGTTTAAAATTTGTATTTTGATTTTATATATATATATAGAACCCTGTTTTCTAAGGTTAATTGTGTGAATTATAGTTTTTACTACTTATTCTTGGTTGAAATACTTTACATTTGTCACAAATTTTATTTCACCGAACTGCGACTCTGGTCGCAGTCATGAAACTGGTGTACACATCAAGACAATACGTTCAAATGGGCAAAAAGGTCGACACTGCGATCAAGGTCGCAATTTTTAATTTATGTTCAGTAGACTAAAGCAAAACATAGGGCGAAAATGTAAAATGAAAGTTACAATTAAAAAATAAAGGGAACGCTGCGACTGTAAGAAAAAAATCTAAAAAAATACGTAAGGCAACTGTGACTCGGGTCGCAGAGAATGAGCTGTTGTATATAAGGAGAAAGTCAATATTAAAAAAAGAACATAGCGCTAAAATTGTCGAAATTATAATAGTGCGGAGAATATTCAACTATATTCAGATGTTACAATAATATAGGAACAAATCAATTTCAGCGATATAGGAACACTGCGACCACGGTCGCAATTAACCACGTACACTGCGACCAAAGTCGCCGTCTACATTACATTAAACAGAAATTAAACTATATAGGAGAATTTTGTAACATAAAGACTTTAAAGTACAACTAATTACAATAATAGTATAGAAGAAATCAATAAATGTGAATAAAATCTGATTATAATGAAACGCCAGTGGCAGACTGCGACATGAATCTCTGTACAGTGTGCGACTCAGGTCGCAGTTCATGTAAAAATGAAGACTTTATTTCTTCAAGATGGACGCATCCCAAACCTAATTCTTCTGCCATTACAAAAAGTAATAGTAAGAATTTTAAACATAAATCATTATAAAAAATTGTTTAACAGGTTTAATGTAATACCAGTAAAAGACAACCAGTCCTGTAATGACCCAGCTCTTGACAGTTACCACATCTTCGATGCTTAACTTCCTTCTGATATATACAATCTTCAAAATCAGATTTAAGCCTGGATGCAACTCTAGGACTCCCCTTGGTAGGTATAGGACCAATTGGATCACGTATATTAAATTCTTCACCATCTCGCAGAACGATAACGGATCCACTGGAACCAACTGTAGTTTTAGGCTGTGATGAATGATAATTTCCTGACATAGCTCTGTATTCACTAGTGGTTTCTTCGCCAAATCTTTCCAAAACTGCCTCCAATTTTGAAAGATGGATATCAGAATCAGCGACCATCTCAAGAATTGCATTAAATTTTGAACGAATTGTCCACAATCTAGCCGTCCGTGGAGTGTCTTGACTAGGAAAAGGCCTGATGCCATTTTCAATTGCAACGTTTTTGTAACGAGCATCCAACCTCCATCTCTAAAGTATATATGATTCCGGTATATGTGTAACGTGATTGCGCCACAAAATACACAGAATATGTCTACATAGGATACCCTCTGTTTCAAATAACGAGCAACTACAAGAAACATGAAGTTCCTCACGCTTATCATAACTGACCTTTTCCCAGCTGTCTTTTGATTCTAAATAATCACCAACCATATATTTTGATCCAGGTTTGTCATGTTCCAACTCTTCTGAAAACAGTGTCATTACAACTGTCCATTCCTTTTGGAACAACTGAAAAATCTTCGGTGTATACAACTTCGAAACCTGTATCTCATATGGATTCGATGTACAGTTGGGCAAAGAATTCAAACCCCGAAAATCTTGTTGAGATTCAGAGGTACGACGGGCAGCAACAGCTTTATCATATTGGTGAACAAATTTCACTAGTTTCGTGTTTGCATTAACAAAACCATCAAAGAAGGAATTAATACTCTCGGATCTCTGACTGGTTGTCATTCCAGCACAGAAAATATCCTTGAGATATGCATTAACCCAATGTCCACGCAGCCTGTACATCTTCAACAACCAACTGTCTTCTTCTTCTTCTAAATGATATTTTTCATTCATCAGACGCCATCGCTCCTCGCACGTGCTTATATCACGGGAGGTGTACCAATCATGGAAATCGGAGACCATATCTTCTCCATACTTGTTTGTCATTGGGATTTGTTGCTCGGCAATATGTTTCCGCACATGCCAGAAACAGTAACGGTGCCGAGAAGTTGGGAAAACAATCTTGATGGCGTCACCAATCTGCGCATCCTGATCAGTAATAATCAGCTTCGGTTCAACTCCATGCATGCACTTGAGCTATTTTTGGAATAGCCAAACAAACGTATCTCTCTGCTTATCAGCAAACAATGCACAGCCGAACAAAATTGACTGCCGGAGATGATTTACTCTAGTGAATGGAGCAAATGGCAAGCTCAAGTGATTAGTCTTGTATGTTGTGTCAAAAACGATCACATCACAGAACCTCAGATACGAGAAAATAGCTCTTCCATCAGCCCAAAAAATGCTTCTAAGTGTGCCCGCGTTATCGACTTCACTTGCAAAGAAGAATTTTGGATCGGTCTCGACTTTCTCTTGAAAATATTTGATAATAGCAATAAACTCATGGCCGTAGTTATTTCTACGTTGACGAGTAAAATCAATAACTTGTTGCGGGCTCACTTCTTCACAGCCTTCTCCATGGCTCATTGCATTCACAACGCGGGAAATATTTGAAGGCCGCATTCCCACATCAACCAGATTGCTCATAATGCTTCTGCTAATCTTTGAACGATGAGTCTGGTGGGAGTAATGGTGATGTACCTTATCGAGGCTTGACAATTCATGTGAATGAGAATCAATAAATTTTGTGATAACCCAATATCTTCTGTCAAAAAGAAAATGAAGACGGACATGCATCTCAGTAGGACAAGCTACTCTAGTGTCAATTCGACGATGCACTGTAAGCCCCTCTTGTCTTTGTCACACAACTTCTTCAGACCTTCCTTGTTGCAGCAAAATTTTCTGCAAATAACTTCATGAGTAGGCTTCCGTGACTTATCTATTCCTTTTCTTCTCACACCAAAACCTCTGTTCCTTGCATAAGAATTGTAGAAATTGTATGCTTCCACATCTGATAGGAACTGTTTCCCTAGAAACTTATCTGGCTTCCAGACATTTCTCCATGTACATTCATATCCTACAAAAAACAATTAGATGAACTACATGAATATAAATATTTTTTAGATATCACACGTCTAAAATATAATTTATATAACTGCGACCAAGGTCGCATAGGTAATGAATCTATATAACTTATTACTAAAAGACTGCGACCTAAGTCGCAGTTATCCGTATGAGAAAATTTTTTAAAAAAAACAGAATAATAAATGTGCAACAATCTAATGAATATATAAAATGGATATAATTCACATCAAAACGTGTAAGAATTATGACAACAAAGAATGAGACTTGGGTCGCAGTCACAAAAATCCAACTGCGACCGTGATCGCTGTTCTAAAAGATTAAAACAAGTGATTATTCTATCATGTAAAACAAATTATAGTTCGAACAAGGAATGCGACTTAGGTCGCAGTCACAGAAAAAAGATTTCGCAGCTGGAGAATATTTTCAAATAAGATTGCGACCGTGGTCGCATTTCTGAAACTTTAAAACATGTGATTATAGGTCGCAATACCACATAGACTAAAGAGAAAAATTCTATATTTAAGAAATTGCGGGAAAAAAATTGACACAATTAAAACCTGTTGATCGGCATGCAAAGATGTCAACCCTTCAATATTTTCAATATTCTGAGAGATAGTTGAACCAGATGATATATCTTCCATATTTAGATCGCCAGATAGACATCGCTTACGACTGCGAACAGAATTTGCAGGGGAAGTAGACTGCTCGGACGTCGATATTAAATATTTTGGACAAAAAATTGCTCTGAAAAGAGTTTATATTTTCAGAAAAAAGTTATCGCAGGCTGAAAAGGAGAACCTAAATCTGACAAAGAGAGGTAAGGAAATAGGGGGGAAAATAATTTATAAACAATAACCTAAATCCTATAAAGAGCGGCAAAAAAAAAGGGGGAATAATAATAATAAACAATAACCTAAATCTGACAACGAGCGGTCCAAAAATTGCCTTGTGGGCAAATAATAATAAACAATAACGAAAGTTACCGAAATAGTAGCTTTTCATAAGGGGTATTTAGTAATTTAACTTTTTCCTATAAGCGGGCCGCAAGTTAGTGGGGTGACAAATATTGAGCCACGTCACCGTAGGCTGAGAGAGTTCTCTCAGCCGCAGGCTGATATACATTTTTCTATATATATATATCCCCTTTGGTAACCTTGACATCATGTAAGTGCAAGAGGAATTTAAACCCCAAATCTCTTACTCACTTCAAAGAGATTTTACTACCTTGCTACAAGAACACTTGCATGCAATGTTATTATTAGAAGGCAATGGGCGTATATTTAGACTCCATGCACTCTTGGTTTTATGCTTCAGTTAAAAAAAAAAAAAGAGAAATTATTAATAAGTGGGAAGTAAGTGACAACGTTGCCAGCTTGTAGGGGGACTAATTGAATGAGGACATTTTTGCTCTGGAGTGATCAATGATGGATATATGACAATATTAGCTCATGCCTATACTTTAATGATGATGTTTGTTGCACAATGTGAGGATTTTTATTTTTTAGAGCAGAAGAAAATTTATTTCATGGGTGCGGGGACTCAGGGCAATTCCCCACAAAGGACCAGAAGAAAAAAGAGATAAAAAGAGAGTTAAAGGGTAAAAATAATTAATTGAGAAGTGAAAAATGCTCAAAAAAGATGAAGGAGAAAAGTGAGCTGTTGGAAGAATCTGACAAAAGACAAAAAGTTGAACCCTAAATATAATGGTTCGAGTCTTGACGTGGCTTGTGGAGGGGTTGAGACCAAACAGCGGCTATTGCTGATTTTTATTTTATTTTATTTTATTTTTCTCTTTTTTGATTGTGGGGTTATTTTTATCTTTATTGATATAAAGTTTTTGGTGGTCGCATGTGTGTCAATTTCTCAAAAAATCAACTAATAAAGTATTATAAGAATTATGTTATTTCCAAGAACATAAGGGTACATCTCAAAACTCTAATAAATAAAACCGCCGATGTCACAAATAAATTCTTAAAGGCACAATTTTTCAGGAAAAAAAATATCATACTATGCTACTTGAACTAGGCTAATAAAAAGCCAATGTCACAAATAAATTTTATCATTGTACCTTCTTCTCTTCTTGAGGAGTTTGACATTATATACATGAACAAATATTACCTTGATTTATTATATATACTAAAACCCGAGGCCTATTTTTAAAAATTAAAAAATATTAATGATTGTTCATTTGAAATATTGGCGGGAGACTAGTGCAAGTCGGATTCCAACTGCAGAACTCTTGTTTGCTAAGTGTTTGGTTTGAAGGAAGTGGGCGGAAGTAAGGAAATAAGGAAGTATAATTGATCACTTCCCTATCTATCCAAACACCGGAAAAGGAAAATAAGAAAACCCCTTTTCCTTTTCTTTTCTCTTTTACACAACCATTTCCTCACTTCTATAGTGCTACAGTTAATTTTGTGGTCATGTAAATCTCATTTGTAATAAGTTGTAGCGCAAAACAGTTAATTTTTTGATCATGTAAATTTCACTTGCATTCTAATTACAGTCCATTTTTTATTTTTTCTTAATTAATTTTATTTTAATATTATTTTGCGGTCAACTTTGTGGTCAACTTTTCCACTTTCACTTTCACATTATCATCCAAACACCGGAAGAGACATAACATTTTTCAAACTACACTTCCCATAACATCTAAACACCGGAAGAGACATAACATTTTCCAAACTACACTTCCCAATAACATCTAAACACCGGAAAACTACTAACCAATTCTTAAGTTCCAAAGGGAACTATTATCACTTCCTTACTTCCTTACTTCCTCACTTCCAAAAAAAAAAATTATTACTGTTATACAGTGACACTTAAAAAATTACTGGTAATTGGTATATATGTAAAAAAAAAAAAACAGAGAGAGAGAGAGAGAGAGACAACGTTTGTAACACATTACACAATGACAGGAAAGCATGAGAGGTCGGGTTTGGGTTGGCATTTTGATTTGAATCATACAATTTTTTTATTGGAGCATTGTTCTTCAATCCATACAAAATTTACATTGTAAATCTCTTGTTTAAAAAAAAAAAAATACAATTCCAGTCCTTTTGATCCGAGAAAGGAAATTTAGGGCCACGAGGGAAGCTTCGGATGGACGCGCTCTTCCCATCAGGGCAAGGGTCATCTTCACTTCTAGATCTTTTCTGAGGCTGGCGTGGCCTGCTGAGAGGTCATACGTAGGATGAAAATAATAATGAACTTTTATTAATGGATGTCACGGCCAATTATAAGTTCATCTTATTCTTCAAAAATCTTTTTCTCCAAATAGAAGGCAAAATAATACAAAAAAATTCAAAAAATTAGATGACTAACAAATAATTCTATATTCAATTTCTGAGATGCTTCTGCTCTGTTTCTCTTCAGGTGTATTTATAGGAGATTTGAGAAGAAGAGTCCCATACAAACAGTTCCACTAAAACTCGACACACACAGCTCCAGAATTGTCGTGTTTCCGCAACAAAAAAGGAGGGATCGCGGCAATTTTGAGGAGTTTGGCCACGCGCCAAAACGCGTGGCTTCATCTTGTCCGTTTATGTGGAGATCTATTTTCAGAATTTTGATTTGATTCCCGAATTTTGAAATATTTCAATATTGGGGCTGTTTGGATTCAAGGAATTGGGTGGAAGTGAGGAAGTGGGAAGTGTCTTTTCTCATTTCCGCTGTTCATCCAAAACACCGGAAAAGGAAAATGAAAAAAGTTCTTTTCCTTCTCTCTTTTCTCTTTTACACAACGTTTTCCTCACTTCCAGAGTGCTACAGTTAATTTGTGGTCATGTAAATCTCATTTGTAATAAGTTGTAGCACAAAACAGTTAATTTTTTGTTCATGTAAATCTCACTTGCATTCTAATTACAGTCTAATTTTATTTTTCTTAATTAATTTTTAATTTAATATTATTTTGCGGTCAACTCTGTAGTCAACTTTTCTACTTTCACTTCCACATTACCATCCAAACACGGAAAAGAAATAACATTTTCCAAACCACACTTCCCAATAACATCCAAACACCAGAAAACTTACTAACCAATTCCAAGTTCCAAAGGGAACTATTACCACTTCCTCACTTCTTCACTTCCTCACTTCCACCCTTAACCAAACAGGCCCAATTTGGAGATCAAGTTATCACTAAATCTGGGTTAAAGTCAAATTTTCTTCCCTTTATTTTCAACTTGTGGTGCAAGCAACCGAAATTTGAATAGGAGTCCACCCCTATCTTTAATTGGGATGATGATTGATCTTGTTCTATCCCTCTCTTCATTTAGATTTTAAATTAACTTAATTTAAAATCCAAATTCAAATAGAATAGAGTAGAAGCTTCCTTTAGCTTTCCAATTAATCTTTATTTTCATAATAATTGTGGCTTTTGGGCTTTTTTTGGGCTTTCTCTTGGATTATGGAGGCATGCACATTACTGAACAATAAATGAATTAAATAGTAATATTTTATAAAAAATAAGCAAGAAAATGTGACTAAAAATATGCATTATTGATGACCAATCACACCTTCACAACCATCTTTTTGCTCGTCTCGAGTAAAACAAAAAAAATCTAAACTAATCTAACCTAATTCACTTTCGTAGGAATCACGATTGCACTTAGCATGCGTAACAAATTGTTAAACCTCTAGGTTACCCCTAAAGAACGAGTACTATCCCCTGAGGGTTTTCAGTGAATTACATCTACAAAATTCATTAAAAAGAAAAAAGTGTTAGTATTTTTGAAAAGCATTTTGAAAAGGAGAGAGAATATTTGAAATATTATTGTAAGATTTCAAGTAATTTATAAGTTATAAGAAAACATAATTTTTTATTTCTAAACTTAGTCTCTATTCAAAAACTTGTTATCAATCAAGGTAAGGGGTTAAACTTATATTTCTTATCTAATCTATTACTTTACCCTAAATCATATGCACCTTCGTGATCAAGAATATTTTGACTAGGGATTCTTAAACTATCAGAGCCTAGGTTCACACCTGGTGTGGGTAACCACCTGGGTCAATGCTTGAGCACTTACCAACAGTACAATCAGATTCAGATTCCAGCTTATCTGTATCTGAATATGGGGATTCCAGCAACGAGTACAAGAATACCATGTTATTGACAATTCGTTCCTCGACTCTTGTGTAATCCGTACTGACAGTTGTCCACCAGAATATCCGATTTCCTTCTTACTTTCTTTTCATCTTCTTGTTTCCAATTCGTTAGTTATGTGTTTACTATCATACTTCTTCATCCCGAGTTCCCTAGAGATAGCAGAGTGCGCAGCGGAAGTGTCGTGGACCCGTAACATTTAGGCTTTGGGGTTGAAAATATTGTTCTCACACCTGACTTGAAATTTCGAGGACGAAATTTTTTGTAAGGTGGGGAGAAATGTAACCCCCTGATCCCTGGTGTACGTATCACCGTATCAGTACGCGATACGACGTACAAAATTGATTTGACCTCCGTAGTAGTCCGATTGAGCTGATTTCAGTTTCAAAAATCATTTTCTAATATTTTAGATTTTTCAGGATTTTCTGGAATTTTTCTGGATTATTTTGGAAAATCTCCGTAGTCGGTGTCGACCGATACCGATAATCGGCTCTACGATTTTTATTTCACAAACGGAATTGTATTTGGAGAATCCGCTTTCACCATATGTCTTAGCATCATATGATCTACGTTAGAGTATTTTTGGAGATTTTCTGAATTTATCGAAAATCCGGCCAAACCGGTGTCGCCCGGTACCAGCGACATCTTCTACGATTTTTAATTTGCAAACTGGATTGAATTTATGCAAACCGTTTTCATATTCCATCTTAGGATAATATTCTCTATTTTCTGTAATTTTTGGACACCGTTCGGAACCAGTCGAATTTTGAGATAAATGAAATAATATTATTTTAATCATTTATCTTCTTTTCTTTTTCTTTCTTTTTCTTTCCTCTTCTTCTCTTCTCTGGCGTGTTCCAGCGACTTCACCCCACCGCCTTCTCCTCTCTTCTTCTTTAAGAATCCCACCTCTCTCTCTCTCTTCTCCCATCTATTCTCTCTCTCAATTTCTTCTCTCTCTCTCTCTAAATCTCTCTCTCTCTCTCTTCTCTCTCTCTCTGAAACCCACTCTCTCCCCCTTCTCTGTTTTAGACCAGAGGGCGGGGCTAGACCCGCGCCCGCTGGCCAAAGGTGGCCGTGCGCCACCGCGTCGCCAGCCTGGCCACCGCCGGCCAGGGCGCCGCCGGCCATGGCGCCACCCCCATCCTTCTCCTTTCTCTTTTCTTCTCCTTCTTCTTCCTCTGTTAATTCCTTTTCTTCTTTTTCTTTTCTTTTCCATTCACTTTCCCTCTCTCTTTCTCTCCCTTTCTCTCTCTTGTGGTGACCGCCGGCGGCGGCCGGGACCGCCGCCGGCAGGCCGGCCGGCCACGCAGGTGCAAGCAGCAGCACAAGTTGCTGCTGCTGCTTGATGTCATTGATTGGGTTTGGGTAGAACCCAAACCCAATAACCTTATTGGGTGCCCCATAAATCCCAAACCGTAAACCCGATACCCGTTTCACTTAAGTCATGGGTTTGGGTGTGGATCTGGGACCGACCCGTTATGAGCCAAACCCGCATCCAAACCCAATAAAGGTAATTTTGCATATAACCCCTGCGTCTATTTATTAATTGCATTTAAATATTTTTATTACATATTTAACCCTATTTGTTATGATTTAGTATTCGGGCGATATCGGGAGCATCCGGACTCCGATTTGGACGATTCTGGATCCGTTGCGATCGTGAGAAAGAGAGCTACCTTCCCATGGCTAGTTTGTGAGTATTTTTCTTTTATAAATTATATTTTATCATATTTAGTGAAAGTGATTGATAGATCTTGATTATGGATAAAATACGGTAATTATGACTTATTAACTTGTAATTATTGGAAACTCATTGTAATAGGAATAAAGGTATTTCCTGATTTAGTGATGTAATAATAATAACAATAAATACTGTCATAGACAACTTGGACACAGTCATCATACCGGCACAGCTACTGTCACGCGGACCACTATTTCACCATATTCTGGTACACTATTATTTCATGTATTATATCACAGTTAGATAACTATTGTCACATGTATACGGATCCACGGTACTCGATGACACTACACTGTCACTAGATATGAATGCTGAACACTGGTATGTCATGCACTGGTATCATCATGACACGGATAATGTAAGTTCACTGAACATGGTATTCTAGTACACACTGATCATTGTTATGACATGTACTATCACAGAGATATTACACGGAGTATTGCTACATATATATGTTCCACTGGTACACGGATATACCAATGTACGGACTACCGCATTTCATAGTATTATTATCATCGTTACATGGATGCTCGGTACACAGTTATGTCATGTTTACATATCACTGTTACACATGCATGTATGATTTCTCTATTCGTGTCATACGGATCCCCGTTCATATTACATATATTATTGTTCCATGCTATTCTCGTATGCCTGTTTTATGATTGATTGTTTCCCGTTACTGATATTGATATACCCGTTACTGGATACATGAGCTGTTGATATGCAATGTGTGGAAGGCCACAGATATTGTTTCCCGTTTCCCGTTATCGTGTTTCCTGCTATCAACAGAGCTCATGTCATGTTATCATATTACATGTACCATGTTCCGTACTAGTACTTGTTATACTGTATAGTGAATGATAATAAAGAGCACTTGGGTATGGGGGAGACTTGACGGTTGACTAGATCTTGTCGGGTGGATGTCTGGATCCATTGTTTGTCCCACTGCAGGGGACGGGGTAGTGCTGGCTACCGTCTGTTATAGCTCATGAGCTCCTGTTTATTGTTTTGGCTCATTGAGTTCCTGTTACATGTTACAGCCTTAGCGGGCTGGCCCTGGTCTCAGCAGCCAGGGGGTCTGTTTAAGGCCGTGATCCCGGGTATGCACGGGGTACACCCACCTGACTAGATCTCCTTGACTATTGGGTTTTCAATTAACATAATAAAACAGTATATACGATAGTGACGTCGGGAACACTTGTTATTTGATCACTCTCTCGTTTGGATAATGGTACCCGTATGCCATGTCTGGATGGGTTCAACTGGAGTGCGGGCTCCAGTATGAACTGCCAGTGGTATGGGACACTAGAAGAGATTGATTAAAATACCAGGTGGTACTGATTGCTACTATTGTATAAATAACATGACTTGCCTGATACATGTATTCACTTGTTTAGTTGTACTTGTTTCTGTACCTGATCATTTATCCGCTATCATGTTACATGTATATCTGTTACTTTGCCTGGTACATGTTACTCTTTCTGTGGTGACATACTCCGCATGTTCTGCATTGCATCTATTCTGTTTTCATATGCCCACCTGCATGTTCATATTGCATATGCCCACCTGTATGGTCACTGCTATCACGTCACCACTAGACAACAGTATTTATGATATAAACCGGACACGCCTAAAGACATGACCAGATGATAACCGGCTAGGTAGTGATGGTATTAAAAAATAACATACTTATATCTTTCATGTTTAGATACTTCTGCTGCTACTTATATGCTTATGATATGCTTAGGATATGGTATCACTATTACAACAGCATGTATTATCTATTATTATTGTGCTTGTAGTACTATAGTACATATTATTGCCTCCTTCATTTTACCACTCACTAGGTCGCTTTCTGACGACCCTGGGTTTGCATGCCCTAGTTGGAGATCCGAGTTACCGTATTATCAGATAGTGCCTTGGAGTCACATAGGAGATTCCTCATCGAGACTCTTTATAGGTATCTTGGTAATTTATTTCTGTTATCTCATTTATCCCTGTTTTTATATCTGTCATGATCACTAACCCCTTTCTGTAGGTATTCTTATACTTATTTCCTGCTGGAACCATTATGTCTATGGAGGTGATTCCCTGTACTGAGGCTTAACGTACGCGTGAGGTTGTTTTCACCTCACGTATGTACGTCGCCATAATGTCCCCGTACCTGCGGGATCGGGGCGTTACGTAAACTCTAACTCTTATGCCTTATTTTTTTATATATATTTGGGGGTATTATTTCTTAGTTCTATTAGGCTTTCCGATCTTCTCATGTAATGAGCCTTTAGTCGGTGACCAAACTAGACGGTCTTAGGGCACCAGGTGCGAAACACCCCAAAGACTTAAGGGCTCGAACAAACAAAGCCACAAAACTAAAGATTTTATTATATAGACCGCTTTAAGCTTAAATACTTATGCTTTCTGAGGCACAAATACCCAGCTTAATCAGAGCATTTTATATATATATTTTTTATTTTTTATTTTTGAAGGCATAAGAATCTTTGTTTTTGAACCTTAAGTGTGTATGTGTATAAAGTGTGCATATTTCATTAAGGTAAAGATTAGGACTAAATTACTTTTTCAATTTTTTCTCCTAACCCTAGAAATCAAACAAATCATTTTATTTTGACCAAGTATAAGAAATCTTAATTATGATTCTCCTATTCTTTAAAATTGACTTATTTTCTTACAAAAAATATTTTAAAATATTATTCTCTTTCCAAAAAAATATAAAAATTAAAAAAATTTGTTTGTTAGTAAACCTACCTATGTTAGTGTTTATATTTATTTATTTTTGGTTTTCTCTTTTTTTTATCATGTTAATTATGTTACATGTTCGAATGTTAGATGTTAAATGTTAGACTCTCCCTCACAACTATTTCATGCATTGTCCTCAATGTATTAATGAATGTATGCATGCAAAGAATGAAGTGTAGAAAGAGGTGCAAAAATATGTACATCATGTTTCTCCTACACCTAGATCTTTTTAGCTCTCATCTCTCTCGCTCGCTTCCCATCATTCCAATGGGTTCTCTTTATAAAGCAAAGTGGGGAGGCTAATCTTTTTGTCATTTTTGCTCTCTTCTTCTCCAATCTCAACTTCCTTAAACTCTTCTTCCTCATATGTCTACATCCATTGTTAAAAAATTGATTATCATCACACCTTTCAGTTGGAACTTCCTTACTATGAATACCTAGAAATTCTATCTCAGTTCCATACATCTCCGCAAAACTTAAATCAACACTTTTCCTTGAAGGTATGTAATTAACCAAAATATCCCTAATCGGTTCTTCCAAACATGAGTTCTTTTTCAAAGAGGTTTTCAAAGGTTAGATCAATCGAAAGTTCTTGAATTATATTCTCATGCGATATATCATTGATTGGCTCATTGAAATTAAAGACACTCAAATCAAATTTTCTTTTTTTAATGGGGACTCTAAAATAAGGATCTCCAACGTATGTATTCTCATTAATATAATCGCATTCATCCTTAAATAATTCATCAAGAAATAGAGGTTCATTCTCTATATCTTCATTTTCTTCTTCACAATTGTTCTCAATGAAGTTTACCGCAAACGTTTGGTCTTTTATCTTATGAGGTTATTATTTTATGTTGAAGACATTGACCTCTTTAGTCATGTCTCCAAAGGTTAACCTTATTGATCCATTCTTACAATTGATGATCACATTTGTAGTTGCAAGGAACGGATGCCTTAAGAAAATGGGAGTTTGAGACCTAAGATTGGATACAGGTTGAGTCTTAAGAACAATAAATCTACTAGGTAGATAAACTCTTTAACCTGAATAAGGATATCGATAATTTCTCGTTTGGGAATTTTTACGGACAGATCAGCTAATTGGATTGTAACTTTAGACGGATTAAGCTCGCCCAACCAAAGTTGTTGGTAGACTGAGAAAGAGAGTAAGTTGATACTTGCTCCCAAATCAAGAAATGCACGATTAATTACAGTTTGACCTATTATGCAAGAATGGTAGGGCAACCGGGATCCTTGTACTTTACAGGATTTGATTGGATAATAACTCACTAATGTTAGTGGCTAGAAAAATCTTCTTGGGCACATTAATCTTTCTCTTCTTGGTGCACAAGTCCTTAAGGAATTTGGCATAGCTAGGGACCTATTGGATTGCATCAAGAAGAGTTACATTAATCTTGACTTGATTAAAAATCTCATGTACCTTATCTATTTGTGCACTTTGTTTATTTTTAAGCCTATTTGGGTAAGGTGATATAGGCTTGTGCATATTTTTAGTTGAGTTGTCTTTTTCAGTGTTGTTGGAGTTAAGTGGAGGTGGAGTGGGACTAGGAAAGGAGGATGCTTGTGTTGAACTTGATGGCGTTGACACTTGGTTATCAACTTATTTTTTCGACCGCAATGTATGAATCAAATTACACTTATTTGGATTTTAAGCCTCATTGGCTTGCCCTAAGTTTCTTGGTTTTGGCAATAGTTAACTATGAAGAGTTCCTTTTTGTCTCTACTAATTGGATTAGCTTATTGACTCAATTGCATCTCTATCCTAGTCATGACTTGAGCTAGTATTTCTTGACTTTTAACTAGAGTGTCCACCTTTCTTTTCATATTTGAAAGTCTTGTTTCCATATGTGAATAAAGAGAGTGAAAGACTTTGGTTGGAAAAATTTTGTTGATAAGGAGTTTGATAGAAATTATTGAAGAATTTGGGCCTTGATTGATCATTGTTGTTTGGCCCCCATGAGAAATTTGGGTGATTTCTCCAATCGAGATTATAGGTGGATGAATATGGATTGTTAGCGGGCCTTGTGAAGGCTACATTTATATGCTCGGGTAACATTTGATGAGCTAGAAAGACAGGACATTCCTCGAACACGTGGTTCATGGCTTAACAGTAAGTACAGCCCGCTAAGTTGTTGGGCTGAGTTGATTCACCGATACTGACTCCTTAGTTTTTAGAGCTTTTAGTTTTCGCATCACAATAGATAGTTTAGCTTCAGTAACTATGTTTGCCTCAATGGAATGGTCACCTCCTCTAAAAGAATTAGGGTCATTAGTCCTAAATTTTTTTAGAGTTGGTTACTATTGGATGGTCTTAACAGCCAAATCTTCATATAATAACCATCCTTCGTCTTTGTTCTTTTTCAAAAATCCTCCTTGGCACATGGATTCTAATAGGGTTTTAATTTGATATTCTAATTCATCATAAAGAGCTTGACAATGTCGCCATTTCTCTATCCTATGATGAGGGCATTGGGCAAGGAGGTCCTTAAAACGTTCGAAATACTTCCAAAAAGGTTCATTAGTTGTTTGCTTAAACTGTAAGACGCTTTTACTAATTGTGTAGCCTTGAGAACAAGATAGAATTTCTTCAAGAAGGCCTTGATGAAATTATCCCATGATGATATGGAGCCAGCTTCTACACTGTAGAGTCATTTTTTTGCTAAGACTTTTAAAGAGAATGAGACAAAATGTAACTTAACGGCGTTTACTCTTAGGTTGGGTATTTTCATCATGAGACATACTTCCTGAAATTCTCTTATGAAAAGTATGCATCCTCGGATTCAAATCCATGAAACTTGGGAATAGTGTTGATGTATTGTGATTTCAGCTCAAATTGGTTGTCTTCTACATCGGGGAGCTGAATGCAAGATGAAAGAGAGGTCCTAATAGGATAGAACCAATCCCGCAGTGATGGTGGTTGTGCCATGTGTTGATTAGGTTTGTGTTCGGGGGGTGAACTATATCTAGTTAGTTTAGATGTGACTGGGTCTCTCGACCAAGCTGACATGCATAGTTAACAAACAAGTCCACCCAATCAATCAAGAAAACAAAAAAAAAATCAAAAATCAAAAATCAAAAATCCTAGTCAAGGGTAAGCCTGGACCTAGATGACTTCTAACTTCAGACTGACTTTGGGAGGTATATTGCCGACCTTAATCACAAGTTAATCGGCCAGGCAGGTGGCAAGATCAGTGGGAGGTATCCGTCAAAGATGGGCCTAATTATGCCAAACCACCAACTTTCAAGGTTTCGCCTCTCAATCCCTAACCTAGTCACTGATTTGATAAAAGTTAATTTCGAACAACTTTCTCCTTCAGTCAATCTCTTAATGAGCCCGAGTTAACTTAAGGCCAACGTCTAGTTAATTTTTATTTTATGGTTAGGGTTGTGAGTGTAACGACAGTGGTTTGTGCGCCAAGAAACGGTAATGACATTCCCAACTTATGTTGTTTAGGAGTTTTTCCCTTAAGATGTATTAGTGCTCATGTACAAACAAATAGAAAAGAATTCACTCAAGAACAGTAAATCAGCCAAGGGTGCTTCCTAGTCTATATGTAATTAACGTACATTGTCGCCATCACTCTTTAAAAAAATTAAGAAATTTAAATAGACACGTGTCTATGATGCAAGAGTCTATTTTTTTATGTTAATCAACTAATATGTTACTGTTAATTAGTTAGCAGTATGCAGGGTGACCACAGAATAAAATTATCAACTGCAGTAAAAAATAATTGCAATCTACAACATACCTGCAAAAGATGAAGCGATATAGAGCTGCTTGGGGCGCGAAAACGCGGCTGTAGAAAACGTGGCTTCGTTGAGGTTCCTGTGGCTCTGCCTTCTAGGGCAGAGGCACAAAGTTACAAAATTTCCTGAGCTGCAGTAAATTTTCCTGTTATCAGATCCTGCAAACAGAAAAAAAGAAAAAAAAAGTTAGAAAGTTCTTAGTCTCTTCTCAATTTATCTGCGTAATAAGGCTAGATGGGTCGATCCACAAGGAAGGATGCGATGGAAGCTTTTCGGAATGAATTCTCTAACAATTATCTTGAAAAAAGAATATAGATTGTAAGAAAAAGAATTTAATTAAGCAAACGAGATTATAGTCTACTAATCATCTACCACAACTAAGTGTTAGTGTAAGAGGGAATAATATTATATTGAATCTATAATGATTTACCTTAGGGTTTTTATTAAGAATCAAGTAAGATGAGTAAAAATATTGTAAACTCTAATTAGAATATACTAATTAAGATTAAACTTTAGCTCATCATAGTTTCTAAGTATAACATAAGAAAAGTCTTTTAAATCTAACAAGATGCTATCAAAGTTTCTAAATATGAACTAAGAATAATCATGAAAAAAGTGCAATCCTAAATTAATTCAACTTAATTAATTATTCATCTTCAAGAATTATCAATTTAATCTTAGAATTTATAATAAGCATGGATTTCAATCAGTTCATCTTTTAGACTAATCTTAGTTGATCAAGAGATTAGCAAATTATAAGTTAATTTAGTTTTCATATTTTTATCATTTTTAGGATTATTATGAAGAAAGAAAGTTGCATAAAAAAAAAGAACAAAAGCAAATAAAAGAAACTAAAGCAATAAAATAATTAAATTGAAAAATAAGATAGATGAAAGAATAATGAACCTTTATTAATGGATGTCACCAGCCAATTACAAGTTCTTCTTTAAAAATCTTTTTCTCCAAATAGAAAGCAAAATAATATAAAGAAATTCAGAAAATTAAATGGCTAACAAATAATCCTATACTCAATCTCTGAGATGCCTCTTCTCTGTTGCTCTTCAGGGGTATATATAGGAGATTTGAGAAATAGAGTCTCACACAAACACCTCCACCAAAACTCGACGCACGCAGCCCCAGAATTGTCGTGTTTCCACGACAAAAAGGAGGGGCCGCGGCAATTTTGGGGAGTTTGGTCACTTGCTTTGGCGCATGGCTTCATCTCGTCCTTTTACGTAGAGATCTATCTTCAGAATCTTCATTTGATCCCCGAATTTTGAAATATTTCAATCTTGGAGATCAAGTAATCTCTACATCAGGGTTAAATTCAAATTTTTCTCTCCTTATCTTCAACATGTGGTACAAGCAACTGAAATTTGAATAGGAGTCTACCTCTATCTTTAATTGGGATGAGGATTGATCTTGTTCTACCCTTCTCTTCATCTAGATTTTAAATTAACTTAATTTAAAATTCAAATTCAAATAGAATAGAGTAGAAGCTTCCTTTATCTTCCCAATTAATCTTTATTTTCATAATAATTGTAGACTTTTGGGCTTCTTTTGGCTTTCTCTTGAATTATGGAGGCATGCACATTACTAAACAATAAATTAATTAAATAATAATATTTTATAAAAAATAAGTAAGAAAATGTGACTAAAAATATGCATTATTGATGACCAATCACTTGACGTCTTCGTCGACGATCAAGATTCCGCTTGGCTCGCAAGAGTTGTTGCGAAACCCCTGCAAACTGAGTTTGCTGAGCCTTGAGATGAGTTTGGTGGCGAGATTGAACTCCGTCACTGTGTTGGCCATAAGCCAAGACATTGGCTTTACGGGTCTCTTGAGAGACGTTGTTGAAAGCCATGTTAGCTCCACGGCAGGTTGTCAAACCCTCAAGAGAGGTTGAGCCACCTGCTTTGTCAAAAAGCATGTGGGCTTCTCTATGAGAAGTCTTCAAAAAGACTTGCAAGGGAGTCTTACTTGAGACTTTGGGGCTAATTGTGCTCGAGGAGAGAAGCTCATCGAACTTCTCTCAGTCGAACTGGATGACGAGTAATTCGACTGTTGATCCAAGAAGCATGAGATTGGCTTGCGCTATATCCTTCTCATCGTGGAGAAATAACCCCTAACAGAGTCGCCATCTTTTATTCGGTTGGAAAAATTAAAAACGTCTAAAATCTTATTTGATTGTAAAAAAAATTATAACGGATCAATAATTTGATTACAAAAGAGAGAAAAATGGTTGGATCTCCCCTTTCTTTAGTGTCGATTCAGTCGGGTTCCACTGCAGGGTTCCTGGGGATGACTGACATCCCATCTGTACTGTTATTATTTCACTATTTTCACAGTGAGATTACTATTACTGTTACTGATCATCTAGTGGTATGACCTAGTTCAGTGCCAGAAAATTGAGGCCATGGTCCCGGGTATGAATGGGACCCACCTATAGCATGGACAATATCTCCAACCTATCAGTTTCAATAGCTTAGAATCTTGATTGACACATGCAGTAGGCATAATATGGGATGCGTTTATTACAAGTGACAATTAGTATTCGCTGACATAATTAATAATGATAAACTGTTTATTGTATAATGTGACTGATTGTGTTCACCTTAGACATGTATATCTTGTTGACATCTACTGACTGACTCTACCCATCTGATATATAGACTGTGATAGACACCTGACACCTCATTATATATCTGATTCTGTTATCACTGTCTATTTTTGTTTGCATATTATTTCAATCTTATTCCAGTTTATAGTATCATTCATATGTTCATATATTATATACCCGTGCATTTTCTCCTTTATTCTTACACATTCACTAGGAGTTCTAACTCGCTGGATTTACATATCCAGATCTGTGACTATTTATTGCTGATTAGATATTTGGAGAGGATCACAAGTATCCCGAGGAGCATTGAGTTCTCTTTGTTCAATACTGGTATTCTCACTTTATTTTATTCATGTCGTTTTATATGATTCCCAATATATAGGACTCATTGCTTATTATATTCTTTTATTAATCTGTTATCATATATGGTTAGTCATATGTTATATTGCAGTATTATCATGTCATCATCGTGATTATATAGCTTGTTCGGGTTATTTTAGGCTTAGCATGTATATGTGGGGTATTCACCTCGCGTATATACGTCGCCGACTCTCATCGCGATTCCGTTTTCACATATTTTGAGAAGCAGAACGCGACAGGGTTTTCTTGGCATCAGAGCCAGGTTCAATATAAAAAGAGGACTTAATTCTTACAAGTAACCTGAAACAAGTTATATTGAAACTGCAATATACATATAGGATTCACACAATGATATTGAGTCCACTTGAGAATTGACCGTCCTCCCTTTGGATATCCATCTCTTTGATTTTTTGATATCCCTGATTTCAACTCTTCTTTTAGAGTGATCTGGATTCCATCTTGATTCTTATTCTTCTTTTCGATTCTATTTCTCCGGTTTTGTCTCCTGAGTTTGATCACTCCATGTTGAAGCCGGTAGCAGATATCAGAGCGCGGAGCGGAATCGTGGTGTCCCAGAGAGGCGACGTGGAAGATGTTTATTTTCTCCTTTAACTTTGATTTCTTTCCTTGCTTTATTGAAATGTCGATGACGAAATTTTTATAAGGTGGGTAGAATATAATACCTCAAATTTTGAAATACAAGATTTAATAATGAATAATAGTATTTTTTATTGCATGCATTTTGTGTCAATTATTATTATTGTTATGTATTATTTTTATGGTTTTTACTATTGATAATTATTATTATTTTGTTGCTAAATATCTTTGTATATTATTGTTATTATTCTTATTATTAATATTATTGATATTTATTTTGTGTATTATTCTTAGACAAGCTTACTTCTTGCCCTCCTATTTTTCTCTTCCTTTTTCTTTCATTTTCTTATTCTTTGTCCTAAGCTCAATGCAAACGCAAGTACTCATTTTCATATGCTTTACTTTTTACTATTAGCTCATATCTGTTTCATATCTTTCTTTTATTTTTCCTTAATCCAAGCCATGAGCCCATTTTCATTCCTTCTATTTTTCTTTTATTTGAGCCAAAACCAAATCAAAGCCTATTATCCAATATCTAATTTTAATCTTACCTCAAATTAAAATTCTAACAAAAATCATATCTAATCCTAACTTACCCCAAATCCAAATCCTATTTTCAAAATCATAATCTCAACTAATTCTATTTCAAAATAAAAATCCTAAATAATCTTAAATCTATTTTAATCCTTATTATATCAACTAAATCCTAAATCTTAACTATGTAATCCTATATCTTAACTACCTATCCACTAATCCTATATTTCTCTCCCTATATTTAATCCTATCTAATCATATCTATCAAATACAAATCTTAACCAACTCAATCTTCGTAATCCTAACTACTAAATCCTATAGTTATCTTAATTAGATAAAAATCCTAACCTAATCTCTCGTTATCTCCTAATCCTAACCATCTAACCATAAATTATCCTAATCCTAACTATATAATCATGAACAATTAACATCTATTATATAAACATCAAATCCTAAACTAAAACTCTAACATAATTTCCTCCTCCTTCCTTTGCTGGCAGCCCCAACACACCATGCAACCTCTTCTTTCTTCTCCAACGAGACCCCGATGGCAGCTCGTGACACCTCGACATTCTCCGTGGCCGCCGCCTCCTCCACAATTGAACTCTCTATGGCCAGTTTTGGGTTCCTCCCCTTCATTAACTCTTTTTTTCTCTTCTCTTTATATTTTAAGTGTAAATTAATGCATGGTATATAAAGTAGTATGTGCATTAATATATGTGCATGTTTAATTATTTGTGTGATTATGTATGTGTTAGTATGTGCATGGATTAGTGAGTATGCTGTTGTGTGCGTGCGTGATTGTATGTGTGTCCTGTGAATGTATGTTTGGGTATGTGTATATAATATGTATGTATGTATATATTATGTATATGGGTGTATATGTGTGTGTATGTATACGGGTGTGATTGAGTTTAAACCTGTACACTGAAAATACAGAATTTCAGAATTTAAGAATAGAGTGTGCAAGTACTCAATACTACCGCTATAGCAAGTGACTATGCGGGTCGTGATCCACAAAGAGAGACCAGCGATGGAAGCTTTTTTAGCAAGTTCTCTTTTAAGCTACAATTAATGGTTAAAGATCTTCTAGTTTTTAAAAGAAAAAGAAAATAGGTTAAAGTTAAGTTAGGAAGAAGTGATAGATTGAGAAGGTGGAGAAAATAGAAAATAGATTCATACAAAGGAATTAAAAAGATTGAATAAAATGGTTGGGAGTTGTGGTGATCTAATTAAAGAATTAAAAGAAAAGAAAGAAAACCTAAAAAAAAACTTACCTCCTCTGGATGATGACTTACCTGGAAACCTTGCATGTTTTACCATGATTCAGAGGCGATCAACGCATAACCCATAAGGTCGAGCTCAGTCCCTATTCGCATTACATCATCAAGACGGACAAGAATAAAATGATACGGAATCTTGAGGAGGAGAACATCATCATGAAATATCGGTGGCACTCACACAAATATGGATATACTGATGCTTCTAGATTCATTGGACATTCATCAAAACCAAAAGAGGACAAGTAGAAAAAAGAAAAAGAATGTATAAACAAAGAAAAACATAAAGATGTTACCTTTGATTGCTTGTAGAAACTATGAAAGAAAGGAGGAGGTTACATCGGTGTCACTCTTAACATAAGTCTCTCTCTTACTTACATGAATCTCAGTTTAACCTATACTTATAAAGAAATAAAAATTACATAAAATGAAAATAAAAACCTACACTAAAAAGAATGAAAAACTGGCCTAAAAACCTATCTCTACTTGGCTGTTCCTTGTACGCTCTAAAAAACCCAGTATTTAGAGGCAAAACCCAACAGAGAGGAGTGTACGAAGATAGGGGAGCAAACGCTCCCCCAATCACCTCAACTAAGCCACAGAAACACGGCTTTGGCTGCGTTTTCGCGGCTATGGTGTGGCCACCAGGTGGCCACACCTAGTTGGTGTAACCCTCCTTTGGTGATACACTTTTATCTCTTACTGGTTTTCCCGCTTCAGCTATTGGATTTGACGAAACTGCCTTTGATTTTTGGCTTTAACCGATTGATTTGGGAAGATTTGTTTTAACCGATTTTCAACTTCTCAGATTTACCATGATCTCCCTGATTTTCTGATTTCGAATTAATTCTGAATTAAGTCAGAATTCTGATAGGCTTTTGGGCTCGTTTCTCTTCCCTTTCTTTTAGCAATGGGCATGCATATAAATTAGACAATAATTAGAATTAAAAGCAGAGTTTATTATACAATAAGTATGAAAATGTGACAATGTACAATATCAGCGACCGATCAGGGTGTATGTTCGTGTGAGTTCATGTGTGGGTTGCTTGTTGCAGCGTTCAGACCCGTCTAGTGAGATCCGGACCCGTTGCAGGAGACTCAGATTCGTGTTCACAGATGACCAGATACACTGGCATTCAAAAATCGACCAATGACATGATCCGGAGATCTGTACTAGTTCGTGCAGCGAAGACCAGATAACGATTCAGATCCAAATCACGTCATTTCATGTTAGTGTTTATCTCATTCTGCATTTTATTGTTATTTAATTATGGGTATTTTAGTTTTTTTAATAAATTGTATTTACCGTTTAAATTATTGTTCATGCCCGGTTATCACACGTATATCTTAGTTATGGTTCATGTATACATACATTTTGAGTAATTGATTAACCATTCCAGACAACTATATTGGAGTTTATGATAGACTGTATCGAGTGAATATTTATTGATAATTAGTAAGATGAAAATCCCAGAAAGACAGATTGTTGATTTTATATTTTGTTGATACTATTGGGACAACTGACTATTGATTTATGATTGATGCACTGAAGGAGAGTTGGATCTTGAGATGATGAATTATACATATATTTCATGTTTAAATATATTTGAACATAGTATTTCATCACTTAGAGGTGAATGTAAATTGGATTAGTATAGATTAGTGAAATGCATAGATATATAGTGGATCTGTTGTCTTGATATTCGGATGTGTGGACTTTACCTGAGACACATACTAGATTGGATCTTTTCGTATTTGGTGATAAAATAGAAATATGTATTGGATCTTCAAGTTGATTAGTTCGTGCTGGTGGTTAAATGCATGGCTTCTCATTTAAATTATTTATTAGGTTGGATCTCTGTGTTTGATGATGATTTAGACAGGAGTTAAGATTAGATATTAGTTTTGGTTCAATCAGTAAGTGTGTCGGAGTATGATTTGACAGGGGGTTGAGGAATAGGTACAAATGAGATTGGCCAAGATTAATGGATTATACATATATTTAATGAAATTGTATTTTGATATTTGGGTCAATGATCGAGCTTGACTGAGAGGGAGTGGATTGATAATCTTAATCAGATTGGATAGTGATGATTGGTTAGATGTAGATGAGTACATATTTTTATATGTTGAGACTTGGATACACCAGTGACTTACAGGATGGATGTATTGATGACTTGGAGGATCAGAGTAGATTGATAGGATGAGAGAACTGATTAATTGTTCATTGCACTTGTGGTTCACGGTACCAGATACTCTGTTACAGACCTAGTATTTGATGTTCATGATGACTTTTGAGACATGGGTTGATGGATCAGTTACTAATATCGCTTTAGTACAGATGTATGAGATTTGACTGATTCTAGATGGGACTGTATTATACAGGATTAGTGTCTAAACCTGTTAATGTAATTATTTATGTTACTGAATGTTACTAAGAATGTATTGTTAGACTGAAACACTCAGTACAGCTCTATTTATCGTATACACGGTTACTGTTATTGTTCACTGTTCTTATTACTGTTCACCGTGTATATGATTATTGTTACTGTACTGTTATTGTTACTGTCACCACATAGTCCGAGTATTCTAGTAACAGATATTGATTGTTTAACTGAATTAAATAATAATGTAAATAGACAACTTACACTGGGATTGGGGAAATTGATGGAGGAGACGGTGTCTGCATGGGTCTGTTTAGTTGTCGTAATTGGTCGTAATTCATAAGTCGTAATTGGTAAAGTCTTTTACAGTTGTAAATGAGTTACATGCATGTAAGTTTTACGGTGTTTGGTTAGTAATATAAAGTTGTAAGTGGAAAAGTTATTGTATTTTACGGTGTCTAGTTGTCGTAATGTGTAAATCGTAAGTGAAAAAGTTGACCACAAAGTTAACTATTTGGTGATTTAAAAAGTTTTAATATTTCAAATAAATATTAAAAATGCTAAATATTAAAAAAAATTTAATATTAACATAAAAAAATAATACCAATTTGCATGACCACAAAATTAACTGTCACTGGGTTGTAAGTGTCTGGTAATTGGGTTGTAAGTGAGTGGTAGTTGAGTTGCGTAAGCCTTTTACGAATTATGGTCCAAACAAACGTCGTAATTGTAATTAGGGTGTAAGTCCTTTACGAATTACGGACTTTTATGACTTTTACGACGAAACAAATGGCCCCTTGGGTAGACCTAGGATACAGGTTGCGTAGCCGACTGGGTTCCACTGCAGGGTTCCTGGGGGATGACCGACATCTTAGATGTACTGTTATTATTTCACTGTTTTCACAGTGAAATTACTGTTACTGTTACTGAGTACCTAGCGGTACGGCCTGGTTCAGCGCCAGAAAACTGAGGTCGTGCTCCCGGATATATACGGGACCCACCTAAAGTATGAATAATGTATCCAACTTATCAAATTTCAATAACTTAGAACCCTGATTGACACATGTAGTAGGCGTAGTATGAGATGTGTCTATTACAGGTGACAATTAGTGTTCGCTGACATAATTAATACTGGTAAATTGTTTATTATATACTGTGACTGATTGTATTCACTTTAGACATGTATACCTTGTGGACAGATGATTGTACAATGAACGCTATTACTGACTGACTCTACCCATCTGATATATAGACTGTGATAGACACGTGACACCTGATTATACATCTGATTCTGTTCTTGATTGTCCTTATTACTGTCTATTCTTGTTTGCATATTATTCCAATCTTATTCCAGTTTATAGTATCATTCATATGTTCACATATTATATACACGTGCACTTTCTCCTTTATTCTTACACATTTACTAGGAGTACTAACTCCCTGGATTTGTATATACAGATCTGTGGATATTTATTATTGATCAGGTATTTGGAGAGGATCACAGGCATCCCGAGGAGCATTGAGTTCTCTTTGTTCGATACTGATATTCTCACTTTATTTTATTCCTATTGTTTCCTGTGATTCCCGATATATAGGACTCATTGCTTATTTTATTCCTTTATTTATCTGTTATCATGTGTAGCGGTGGAGAATGATTTTAGTTCTCCGTTGACGAGCCAAGCCATAAGCTTGTCTCTGGATCTTCTTCTTACTTTTGTTGGAAGCGCACTGGTGAGGTATAAAATCTTAATCAGTGGCTAAAATTTCAAAGAGATTAGAAACTCGACTTGAACTCCGCAAGTTTATAAAATTTTCTCTTCAAACACAATGTGTGTTTAGCGGCCTTGTGCTTAACTTTCAGCCTTCTGTGATTATCTAGCTTCAAGTATCAAGTGTGTCATTTAAGGATTCTCCTCCTCTAGTCTTTAGCTTCTTGGGTTCCGCCCTTCTTTAGCCCCTAGTTTTCATAGCTATTTATAAGGGGTTTCAAGGGGATAACTGTCCCTTTAAATCTCTCCTTAATGGGGATTTATACTCCATTATGTGGAGAGAAAATGTGTATTGATTGCTCTATTATGGGGATTTATGCCCATTTATGTGAAATAAAGTGGGTGTTGATTGTCCCAGTAACTGCTGTCTATTCCATCAGAAACGCAGATCTTGTCGTTGGATGCGGACCTTGCATGTTGATGTTGAAACGCTACCCTGAAGTCCGCGTATTGAAGAGTAGTACGACCATCGCGTTTGGCACAGAACGCGACCTTCGGTCGCGTTTGTTAAGGGGCGACATCCGCGTTTGAGTCGAAACGCGACCTACATGTTTGATAAAGGACGCGAGGTCCGCGTTTTATTTGGGACGCGACTCTTACATTTAACATGAAGCCCGCGTCTGAGACTTAGTTTTCAGTAATTTTTATACAGCTTACAACTGTTTGGCTGGAAAAGCCTAACTTGAATTTCTAATAAAAATCAGAAACTCAAGTGGAAAAGACCTAAAGACCTAGGTGACAACAACAGTTTTGTGGGCCTCAACTTGCGGAGCAGTGTTTTTGTGGGGTTTACAATTTGTACGGGCCCCACACGTAGAGCGTAAAAAATCCTCACATTTTTCTTTCTTTGAGAGGAAAATTGACATGTCTTTTATTCACTTTTCAGCCCTTAATTTTTCTTGGTTAATAAAACACACAGACCAAAAAAAAAAAGTGCTTGAAGCTCATAAATTCAGAGAAAATGAACACAATTCAGCTCATCTTATCTGAAACAAACGAGCCCTAAGATGAAAGAGGACTTAAATGTTTGATCATTTCATTATTGAGGTCTGTATTTTTTCATCTTTTAGAGTATTTCAGATGCAAATATTTATATATTAAAATGAGAATATATTATGCTTATTATGCATCAAATTTTGTTCACAC
Organism: Agave tequilana; assembly: GCA_038442645.1. Taxonomy (NCBI): domain Eukaryota; kingdom Viridiplantae; phylum Streptophyta; class Magnoliopsida; order Asparagales; family Asparagaceae; genus Agave; species Agave tequilana. The sequence continues at coordinate 51,916 of JAVJIF010018734.1, read as the reverse complement.
TTATTCTCGGTGGGCCATGGTCGATCCGCGCTGATATGAGATTCACTATCTTTTAACTTATTTTTCTATTCACTTGTTAGCAAATCAGCCGAACACTCTAACCTTCTTTCACAAAAAGGAGAAAAAAAGCCATTTAAAGTACCCAACTTTGTTGCAAAAAGAAACAAGAAAATTTTAAGAAAGGAGCTGATAAAGACCCAATAACTACTCTCTTTAGTTAAAAATTGTGAAGAACTAGCAAAAGAATAATATAAGTGAAGTGAGAAGTATATCAATTAACTATATTGTCACCTTAATGGTAGTTAATGGATCCTACTCACATGAACGTTAGCTCTTTAATTTCTTTTCTATGAAGTTTTCTCCTTTTTAATTTTAATGTGGTGGCACTTTAGGTCAAATCTAGACACTGATTTTAATTAATATAAAGCTTCTTTAGGTTCCTATTGTGCTGTATGTGTGGAGCAAAAAGTTAAAGCCTTAAAGGTGCTTCTACAATGTTATGTGATACTATTACAATACAAATATATGGTAGATTGCCCATTTAGAATGTTGAGCAAGAATAAAAAAATTGTAGTGAAAATCAGAGAAAAATGAAGCTTAGATCATTCCTCCAAGAAAAATAAGATAGAAGAAAATTAAAGAGGTTAGGATCATTACTATAAGACTGTTTTCTCTTTTCTTCCTCGTTGTGAGTTTGAATTAGCCTCCAGAATTGAAGAAAGAACTTAGTAGATTATATTTAACTTCGCTTTAACGATATTACGTCTATAGGCGAGATTAAATCTAATAATGTTAGATCTTCAGCTAACATTAATCTATTTAGATTTTGACATGTATAATTGCACTTACAGTTAAAAAGAAAGCACACATTTTTTCTCTCTCCTTTCAAACGGTGACTGTTGCCAATTGAGCATTGCTCAAGCGGTATTACATTTTCTTTCTTTGTGAGATGTCGTGGGTTTAAATCTTTCCATCCATAGTGGGTGGGGATTTTTTAAACTAAACTTGCAGAGTGCACTAAGAGGTGTATTGCTCAACGATTCAACTTTGCAACATATGGAGAGCACTACGCTTGACTAGTGGTTGTGGAGGCTCGCTTACGACGTATAGAGGTTATACATAGAAGCTACTAGCAGTTTGTAGAGGTTTTTGTTGTGATTCATGAGTGTGCTCCAAATATTTCTTTCTCGTTTATAGGAGTATCTTTTCTCTACTATGGCAGAAGTTCCTTTCCTCACTTAGGGCTACGATGTGAATCTACATGCTTTTCTCAAAAATAAAAAAAAATAATGACAATTTAACTTTTTAAAATAAAAAATAGTTATGAATTGCGGAATGCTAGAAGGTAAGTTTTTTTTTTTCATTCTCAATGTACAAATTCTTCGAACAAACACGCTTAGAATATATTTTTTTTTTTTTCCCTTTTTCGTTTGGTCGTGCCTAAAAGCAAGTAGAGGGCTCTTCGTCCCCTGCATGTGGTCATCCTGCTAGACCTTAGGTTATTAGAATTCGCCCGTCCACAGGTCGGCGGCTTGAACCTTACCCCGTGAACATATTTAAATAAATTTAATTCCGATCACCGTGACCATGGTTAGACCCCGAGTTAGACCCTTACACCGTGACCATGGTTAGCCCCCGGTGGTCATCAATTAAATCTCAGTGCGCATTTTCCTACGGGAAAAAAAGACTCTTCGGGCAACTCTTAAAGAGTCTTAACATAAACACAAACCTTAGCTGATGATTGCTCAAAATTTTAACAATTTCTGATTTTGTTTTCTTGATGAAAAACAACAAAATTGTAATCCTTGGCCCACGTGGGAACAACGAGATGTTGGCATACACCATGTCCACTATTGCCATAGGCAGCTCCCACACTCCCCATGCCTACCATCCCCTTTAATCCTCATCACTCTCTTTTGGACTTTTAGCTCTATTCTTCCCTTTTTCCCTTTTCTTTCTTTTCTTTTTTCTTGAGAAAAATTTTGGACCTTTAACATTGGAATCCATGGTGCTAGCTAGCTCATGGAGAGAAAAGGGGTCAAAGCCTCCAAAACTCTCACACGGCTTACAACTAGAGAATAAATTTAGAATAAAATCTAATGGTAAACCCTAGCACATGGAAAGGTAGTTGAATAGGATCTTGTAGCTAGCAAGGACCCTACAACCTCACAAGAGCCATTTTTGTTTCCAAGTATAAAGCATGAGAAGAATCCATAGTAATTATAGTTGAAGGTTTACTAACTTGGGGTCTGAAAGATTCCCCCTATTTGGCTCTTAGCCTACAAACATGCATCTCATCATAACCTCTAGAAGAAATAAGAGGTGAGAGATGATTGGAGCAGTGACTTTATTACTTGATTGATGTCAATTTTAGGCTCTCCCAGATTTTGGAGCATCTAAATGCAACCAAGTGGAAAGTTCCCATCTCTTTCATTATCTATAATTTAGTTTCATGCATATATGGAAGATCACATGAGGAATGCTCCCCAGTTTTATGCTCTTCAGAAGGGAAGCATGCAGTGATGAGCTCCTCTGTATCTTGTGCTGAATAAAGGAAATCTAACCACAACAATGAGCAAACATAATCAAAGAAACAAATTTTCATGATTAGTTAAAAACAAATTTGAATTCGAATTGATAATTGGATACCAAGAATCAAGTCACAATTACAGAGACAAATGTGTCAGACACTTTTTTTTTTTTTTTTTGATTGCTTAGCATGACCGCGAGATTTAGACCCTAATTTTGATCCTTTCTTATGATAACCAAGATACCAGTAGCTTAAGCTTGTTTTTAATGACGATGTTACATCATACGATATTGGATGTAACAATTGATTATACATGTATTTGGATAGTAAGATGTCAATTTCAGTATGTCATTCGGATATTTCATATAGTTTGAGCTCACACATATGTTCACGTTTTAGAAAAACAATCAAGATTTAGAACAAATACAGCATTTTAGATTGGGAGCATGGAAGCAAAATTTTCCATTAACTTTGGTTAATCCCACAGAACTAAAGAAGCTCTATAGAGAGAATTGTTTTCAGGTATAGGTTTTCGCATGATTCAGTCAGAATGTAGATCAGCATCTAGGAAGCTAAATTTGTTAATGAACTCATATGCATGACGATATCATAATGGCAGCTGAATCTTAAACCATTTGCAGCTTTAGGTAAGATGTTAGAGGTAAACTGGGCCCTTGAGTTGTCTTCAGTTCTGGGTAACTTTTATTATTATTATTATTATCGCCTATTTCTGGGTACATTTTACAAGCAATGCACAAAAATAAAAGGTAATGGTGGTACACCACGGTGGTCAAACATATAACGATCGTGTAAAAGATCTAGGATTCAAATCCAACGATGCATTAACACTCAAAACTGATAATAGAAATAAAAGTAAAAGCATCTACTTATGCTAGCTGGACAGTAGAAGGCTGTTTAAAAACTTCATCATCCATTAATTTAAACTACTGTGGGTCCGGGTCATGTTTGCTACCAGCAGGGAAGGGAGACCCGATAAAAGGAACATGACCGAGTATTAATCAAGAAACAATTGCGGTTTTCACGTGAGATGCAAACTCGCGAGCCGCAAATTAAGAATCCTCGATTCCAAAAGAAAAAGGACCTGCAAACAAAAGGCAAAGCACAAGGCCATCGCATTACTACATAGATTGGTCCCTTATCTTTGCTCCTTGGCCTTCGCCCAAAGGGAGTGGACTATAGCCTTTTCGGCTCACTTTACCTTTTGTTGACAATATGCGACATTTTCATGGCCTCTGATACAAGATTCCTCTGCACACAGAATAACAAACACATCAATGAAACTTATCGCACAATGGACAGTAATTCTGCAGACAATGCACTTCTAGAGCAAGCAATCGATCTTCATTGGGTAGCATCATGCAAGTACTTTCTCTTTTTCAAGAATGCAAAATATCGGTGTTAGACATCACCATGCTCACAAAGAAAAAGAGGACGATGTGAAATCAATACTTTCCCCTATATATGCTACAATGTTAACTATGTGATTCAATCAGATATTATCCTTGAGAGATCTAATGCACAGATCATTCCGTGACTTCTTAAAGGATCTGGCTATGTGATCTAGTTGAAAAAATAACAGACTACACAGATTAACACATTAGAAATGAGTCTTAAGAGAGATTGAGCATAGATGACAAGAACATTATTATAATTCAAGCAAACTCAAATCAGGCCTGGGTGCTGTAGTCTTCCCTTGTCGGCCTTCTAGAAACTGCTTGCCAAACCAGAAAGACAATGATCGGTTTGGGGTGCACGTTGTTATGCCCGCTTTTTGTAGTCAAACACAGACTAGGCCGAACTGGTCTGTGTGTCCTTGAGCCCCATTCAAAATTGTCCAAGAATGACCATGCAGAACATCCACAGACATCAGTACCATCCCTCTTCCAGTACACACGGTTACAAATTTCTATTCCTAACAGCAGAATATAGCCATTAGTAATGTGCATGCAAGAAAGATGTAACCTGTTGTCTAAATGAAATGTTATATTACTCAACCTCAATGATATAGGTGACAATATATATATGATTATCATTCTTGATATTTACAGATAGTAATACCGTCTGAACTAGGTTCTTAAGGCCCTGATTGGCAACGGACTAAGGCCTGTGCTTGATCCGAATTAAGGGGAAGCTTAATAATGACAATTCCTTCTACGCAGCTACATAAACCCTTGTACTTTTTTTACCTCTCTAGTTGGATCAAAGTTTTTGGAGGAATGTAAACTCTTATTTGTGGCTTTAACCCAGGTTAAAATAAACCTGTAGGCTGGGCTTATTTTAACGCTTGTCATTGTGCCAAAAGATCAATTGTCTGACGAAACAAACCCGCATAAAACCCTCTCTAACATCTAGTTCAATAGTGCCTAAAATTTCAGTTCGGCAACCATACAATCAGGATAAACAGTAGTATGTGCTATGCGCACAATGGAGCAATCCTTCCTCAAGAAACTAAGGCACAATCTTTTACATACCCACATGGGATAATTACACTGAGCATACGCAAGAAATTTCATTTCTCTGAATTACATACAAATTACCTTTCTTGTTCAATGATCACTTATTTCAACATGCGACCACAATATAGCAATAAAATAAACAGAAGATGATTGAACAATTAGAATGGTAGCCAATACATGGTTGCTTGCTATTGTGATTCTAGGTAATAAATCAAACATATGAATTATATGGTATTAGTAACTAAGGAGAGCACTTTGACAATCTACAGATTTTATACTATAGAAATACAAAATTAACTAATATGATATTCATAGACACAACATAATGTTACTTTGTACGTCAGATAATTTTCACATGATGAAGAATGAAGTACGGGTAGTCCTACATGCCACACATGCATCACCTACCTCTCATCGCAACCATATACGAAATTACTATTTACCTACTAAAAGAAACTAGACACCGAATTACACTAGTGTTCTCCAATAATACTGTTTCGACAATTTCCACATAATACAGCAACACCATGTTGCAAAATAATTAAACCATCTTCGTCATCCAAGATCCTTCAAACAATGAGAACTGGCTGAAAGTTTGAATTACATTGATGTGAACGAGTATTGGCTTATATAGGAGCCTCTTTTATATGTTTTGCATCCTAATTCCTTGATAAGTCAGTAGTTTTTTTAATCCTCAAATCCCATTTAATTGATGGTATTTTGTCATATTAATGTAAAATGTTACTGCTGCCTTAAAATCCAGATTTTCTTCAGCAAATATTGGTAGTGGCTCTTATGAAACATAAGCTTTGTTTTCACCATCTAGAGGCGAGACAAAGTATCATGAAATCTCTTTACCCGTGTTAATCAGACCATAAGAACAACATGAGATGAATGCCAAGTTTCTATTACTGTAATTCACTATTTTGGAGAAAACAACCTCGGAGGCAAGTGTTATAACAAATCGGCAATATCATACCAATTGTTACTCTCGGGATCGACGTTTACAGAACTTGACAATATGATGATACTTGCAAAATGAAAACTGTTATAAAGTAAACTAGCAATACCGAGACAAAAGATTAATAAGAAATAACACGAGGATTTAATGTGGTTCGGCCCAAACTTGGCCCACGTCCACGGGGAGAAAACTTGAGAGAGCTTTATTAATAAACTTGATATAAAAAGATCTAACATTTCTCTTAATACTACAAGAGTACTCACTTCTTCCCTTTGAATATAAACTTAAATTACAAGATTATACCTTCTCTCTATGAACGAATCACCTTGCTCTCTCTTTCTTGGCTTCTTCTGATCTCTTTTACTTGAGATTGATTTACAATGCTGGGTTATAATATTTATTTATAGGATTTTACAATACAACTCATTTTGGATTATGAGATGATCTTGGCCATTGGATGTTTGAAATATCTTAATTAATCCTATTTGAAGTTGATCTCATTGATCTAGAAGAATTCTAAATCCTTCGATTTTTAGAAACAAGGCTTCATTGAATAGAATCTGAATTATATTCGTAAAACTCCAAAAAAGGAAACTCGTAAGAGTCTAAAAAGGAAACTGCTCCACCTTTATTTGCTTCTTCTGCTTCAAGTCATTTTTTCTCCAACTCAATTGGATTTTCTTGGACCATCAACTCTTCTTGAAAACAAAGCAAAATCCTAACAATCTCCACCTTGACTTACTTTTCAAGCCTTTAGTAAAACACTTTGAGATTTTGGAGTACTTTCCTTGGTTGTAACTATACTGTCAAGCCTTTAACTCTTGCCCCCTCTTCCCAAGGCCTTTGGTAGATTTATCGTCCTGGTTTGAGCATCTCAGACCTTATCTGAATGCACCATTTCTCCTTTCTGTAACACTTTGATCTGATTCACGTCCCGTTACAATCTTCTTTGAAGCTCAACCTCGTGATGAGATCCTTTCCAAGCCTATCTTTGAAACCTCCTCAAACTAAGTTTCCTTTTTTCAACTTGTATAACCCTCTACAATTCTCTCCTTTCAGGATTACCCTGTTTCATTGGCTCACTGTGACAATGTCTTGTTGCATTTGCATCCGACATCTTTTTTCATCGAGCACCCCTATGAATATTAGATTGTTCCGTGCCTTTGGGACATACCGGACTGCCTCCAGAGCACGCACCGTCTCATCTCTTTCTCTAACCTTGACTATCCCAATGCCAATGACTTCGCAAGCGGAGCCATCCACCTCACAAGATCGTGTGTACGTCCACGAGAGGAGAAGAAACTTTATTAAAACTTTAAGAAAGTACAATAAGAATTACTTACACCTCACGCTGAGAAGCTACAAGTTCTTGACGGCCGTCAAGAATAGCGAACTCTTGTGGCAAGCTTCTCTCACGAATCTCTCACCTAGATGAATTACACCCTTAGAAATTACAAATTCATAATATCTCTTGGAATACATTGAAGGTCACTCTTAAAAGGTTATTTTTAGACCATAGAATTCTCCTAATCCTAAACAAACTCCTTCAATAAGAATAAAAGAAATTTGAATCCAACTCAGACTCAAAACACCTTCAATTAGAATAAAAGAAACTTGAATCCAACTCGGACTCAAAACAAATCCAAAAAAAAACTGTCAAATCCGACATTAATCAACCTTTACAACTTATTCACGTCATAATCCTAACAAGTGAGCATGCATGTGCATTGTATATACATTTAAATTTTGAAAATCATACTCTTGTGATGTTTTCACCTAAACAAAATCCATTGTTGCATGTACACTCAACCACCAGTTTCAGACATGGAACAAGTTCTCCAAAAAGAAGATAACATAAATTCTTGGGCCTTATTGAAACCCTTAGTACCCTCTCATTAGATCTCAACCGTAAAAGGGACCCGTAAAGGTCAAGGGTCAGCTCAGGCTCGCTCAACAAGTTAAACAAGTCCAGTTTCGAAAAGAATATAATTTAGCTTCTTTAAATAATTGAACAAACACATACACCAAAACTGGAAGCTCAGCCTTCCTGGAAGCTCAGCCTTCCTGCTTTTTATATGGTTGGATATCATCTATAAATGTAATATCCCTATTCAATAATACTTATTTAATATTAAATAATAATCTCAATAATAAATACCAAAAAGTAACAATAATTAATAGTAAATATAAATATATTAACAATAATGATCAATAACAAGTATACACTAATAACAATAATAATATTAATTAATAACAATTAATAATAATAGCTATTACTAAATAATAATTAATATCTCAATGCAAATTATATATGAAATAACAATGATAATAATAATTAATAAATCAAATTGATAAATAATAATAGAAAATAATAATTATAATACATAGAGAAACCCAGCCCACACCTCTTACTTCTCCTTTCATTTTCTCTTTAGCCTAGGCCCAAAGCCCAACCTTCTCTCCCCTTCTCATTTTCTTGCAAATTGATACAAGTATATGTAAAAATTAAATTTATTTCAAACGTTTTATGTAAAATAAATTGTACCAGGAGATACATGCGACCATAGGTTTGATTCAATTCTGTAAATTAAATTTGTTAAAGGTCCAATAAAAGAAAAGAGATCGTTCAGTCAAGGCCTTACTGGAGCTACCATATAAAAAGCAAAGATTTGTAAGGAATGCCTTAGAAAAGTACTCTATGCGGGACCCAATGAATTTTTCAGCTAAAACGACACAAAACCTGGGGAGAGCATTTAAATAGTAAAACAGATTAAACCGATTGAACCGCGGATGTTTAGGCAGTTCGGATTGATTTTTTACGAAGCGATGCGGCTTCGGTTTAGAATTTTTGGGTATTTCAATTTATTCGATTTGGGTCGGTTTTGCAAATTTGTAACCCGACCGACCGAAAATCGACCAAGAATGCAGAAGCGGGGAGTGGGGTCCATGGGGTCACGTGACCCCCAACCTTCCCCAAAGTTTCCTTCTATTCCCTATTTCCCTCTAAGATCTCTCTCCCTTTTGGGCTCTTTTATAATTTTATTCCCTCTGAGATCCCTCTCTCCTCTAGACTAGCCCTAAATCATGCCCCTCCTCTCTTAAACTCTCTCTCCTCTGCACCGTCGTCGTCAAACTCTCTCCTTTGCACCATCGCGTTGCATGGCCGTCGACTCTCGAGTCCGGCGTCACTGCCTTGTTCTCCTCTCTCCCCATCTCATTCCTCGTCTCCCCATCGATCGTGATCTCCGACGACGGACGATGCTTCTCATCTCCGATCAGGATCTCTGACGATGGATCGCTCCTCCTCGTCTTCCCATCGATCGCTCCTCGTCACCGTTTCAGTCGACATCTATAATCAGGGATCTGCGTAAGTTCTTGGCCAAATCTAGGGTTTTAGGGGTTTCGAATAATTATTAATCTAGGTTTTTTGTGACTTATTTTTTATGTTTATTTACAATTTACTTGAACAAATAATTGTTAGGGTTTTAGATAATTAATATTTATGCTGGATTCCATGTATTTGGATATTGGCAAGCAGTCATTAGGGATGTTTACTTAATTCTTAATTCAATATTTTATCAGACTGCTATTAGGCCAGTTTTGTTATATGACACAGAATGTTGGACCATAAAAAGATATCATACCCAGAAGATGAGTGTAGCAGAGATGCACATGTTTTGTTGGATGTGTGGTAACACACGGAGAGATAAGGTGAGAAATGAGGATATTAGCACTAAGATAGGTGTAGCCTCTATAAAAGAGAAGATGAGAGAAAACCGCCCACGATGGTTTGGTCATGTGCGACATAGACCTACAGATGCGCCAGTCCGGCGAGTAGAGCATATCAATTTAGGCCAAGTTAAAAGAGTGCAAGGGAGACTAAAGAAAATATGGATGAAGGTAATACGACAAGATATAGGGCTAAAGGTCTTAGTGAAGGCATGTGGAGAAAGATGATCCATGTGCTCGATCCGGCGTAATTCTCTTCGGTTCATGTAGCCTACCCCAAATACTTGGGACAAATGGCTTAGTTGTTGTTGTTTTAATAAATAAATACATAGGGTTGTTTGCAATGTTCCAGTAGAAAATGTTGAGTATCAACTTGAAAGCGTGTAGATAATTGTCAAGAATCTTGTTAATCTGAGTTTTTGTGATTTAATTTTTTTTTATTTTTTTGTGATTTAATTATTAGGGTTTCAGTTATTACTTGAACAGATAATAAGCTGAACCCAATTTATTTTTGTGATTTAATTTTTTAAATTTTTGTAATTAAAAGTTCTCAGTTAGGATTTGTGGAGGAATTAGAGTTTGGTTTACAAAGATGGGAGACATGCCTTGTCCCAATAATCTGTTGATGTAAATGTTGATAAATTTATTTAGGGCCAGAATAAGCAATATAAGTATTGAAAGGTAAATGCTAGCTATAGTGATCAATGTTTATTTTGAAGTGAATAATTTTGCAAATGTCTTGCTAAATATTGTTGGATCCTAAAGTAGTCAGTATATGCTGTAAAATTATTGCTTAACCTTTGTGAGATTTTATGCATCTTCACTTAAAAAGAAGATGCATCAAATTATACCCATAAATTTTGAGGTGATAGGCCCTGAGTTCTTGTCAGTTGGCTGGTTTTTCTTGTTCCTCCTCTGGGTTAGTTCAGTTATCATTACAAGTTCTCAGTTATGTATGTTTTAAAGTTAAGCATATGAGGGTTTTATGAGTTGACAATATGTGCCCTTGCTTGTAGAAGCTTAAGGAAGAAAATTGAAAATTGAAAGGTAACAAAAAAATTAGAATTATACAATGGAAATGTGCTCCATTAAACAGTAATTTACTAATTTGAAACTCATATCTATTACACAAACTAAGGACATTTCTCTCTCTCTAATGCTCTCATGATCTCGTCAATTTTTCCTTCTCTCTAAGGCATCACCAAAAGGGAATTCAAAATATAAAGAGAATTGTCAACAGCTGCCCTCAAGCTCCCGGCCTCCTTCGGCACCTTCAGGCTCCCGGCCTCCTTCGGCACCATCAATCACCCGATCTCTTGTAGCGCCATCTATTGCACCTCAAACACCGTCCCCGCCCCCCGAAAAGGGGGGAAATCGCGAAAATTGGAGGCCGCATATAATCAATTATGTGTACAGTTCTACAAAGATAGACTTTTTTTATTACGAACGGTACAGTCTCTTTCAACCTTTTTCTTTTCTGTTTTTTCCCGTCGTTTTTCCCCCTCAAATTCCCCGTGTTTGCTTCGGTTGTACATTTAACGCATCAATATGACGTGTTGATTTTTTTAAAATTTTTCTGCCATAAATTTGAGAATTTCAAGAGAACGAAATTGTCATAAACAGTATGTATTTCATTGGGTTGCTTGTGACCAAATTTTGGATCCGAGATACATAATTAATGCGAAGTAAAAGTTTTCTTTTGATGCTTTTTAATTATGCACTATAATGTATCTTCTGATCCGCTGGCGTAAATTTAGAGTGGTAAATAGGCACATGAAATCATCCCATAAAATATCGTGGAAAATTTTTTCAAGTTCATAATTTTTCATTGCTCTTTCCTTGAAAAAAAATAATTTTTAATTGCTCAAAATATTCTAATGCTCTTCCATTTGAGAGTTGTTTTAAGTGCAAAATACACTAAAATATTCTTAAACTTTCAAAAAAAAAATATCAGTATGAGTTACTATCTCTGTCTCACTTTCATTAATGGTGTTTGCCACTATTAAGTTATGGCAAAAGTACCCTTTAAGTGGTTGGTTTTCATATTTTCTCTTACCTAGTTTAGTCTTTATAATTATTAAAATAAGAAATTGAGAGAGAGAGAGAGAGAGAATTTTAATGCAAAATGCACTAAAATATGTTTTCAAAAAAAATACTTTATAATTTGTGTCAGTATGAGTTACTACCTCTCTCACTTTTATTAACAGTGTTTGCCACTATTAACTTTATGGCAAAAGTACCCTTTAAGTGGTTGGTTTTCATATTTTCTCTTACCTGGTTTAGTCGTTATTAATTATTAAAATAAGAAATTGAGAGAGAGAGAGAGAGAGAGAGAGAGAGAGAGATCGGCTGGTAAAGTTAGATGGGTGAAATTGGGATTAGGGATGGGTTAATTGGAACCTAATTTTTTTCTTAATTTAATAACCTTATATGTTTCTTGAAGGGGGAACGAGTTGAAAAAATGAGAGAACATTTTGTTATGAAATTGGTATGCTCTGATACCAATAATTGTAACAAATCGGCGCTCTGATACCATATGTTACTCTCAAGAGTGACGTTTGTGAAACTTGACAATATGATCAGTACTGACAAAGAAAAATTGTTGTAAAGCAAACTAGTAATACCTAGACAAAAGAGTAATAAGAAAGAACGAGAGGATTTAACGTGGTTCGGCCCAAACTTGACCTGCGTCCACGGGGAGAAAACTTGAAAGAGCTTTATTAATAGCTTGATACAAAGAGATCTAATATTCCTCTTAATGCAACAAGACTATTCACCTTCCTCCTTAATTTAGACTTGAATTACAAGAGTATTACTTTATCTCCATGCACATTCATCTTGCTCCTCTTTCTTGGCTTTCTTCTGATCCACCTTTTTCTCCTTGAGATCAGTATTTTTTATGTATAACAATGCTTAATTACAATCTTTATTTATAGGATTTTACAATACCAACTCCTATTTGGACTATGAGATGATCTTGACCTTTAGATGCTTGAAGAATCTTGATCAATCCTATTAGGAGTTGATCTCTTTGATTTAGAAGAATTTTAGATTCTTTAATATTTAGAAACAAACTCTTCATTGAATCCTATTCGTACTCCACTAGAAAAGAAAACCGGCACCTGAAAAGGAAACTGATTCTGCTTCAGAAAATGCCCCTATTAGTCGACTATTCTTTTGGCCTAGTCAGCTAATCTTTTTCATTAGTCGACTAATAAAACTCATTAGTCGACTGCTGTATTGTCTCCTTTTTGTATCTTTCTCTATATATGTCCTAATCGACTAGTACTTATGATTAGTTGGCTAGTAGTCTTTATTAGTCGACTATAAGTTGACTAATTTTTCTTGATCTGCTTCTCCTCTTCTCCAACTGATTGAATTTTCTTACACCATCTCCTCTTGAAAATAAGGCAAAATCCTAACAATTTCTACCTTGACTTGCTTTTCAAGCCTTTAATAAAACTTGATATTTCAGATTAATACCTTTGTTCTTTTCTTGGTTATAACTGTGCCATGCAGCCTTTATCTCTTGACCCTCTCCCCGGAGCCTTTGGCTGATTTACCGCCATGGCTTGGGTCATCTCGGACCTTACCCAGATGCACCATTTCTCTTTCCCGAAACACTTTTGTCCCGTTTCAGTCTTCCTTAAAGCTCTACATCTCAATGAACTCCCTTCCAAGCTTATCCTTGAAACTCTACCTCGAACTGAGTTTGCTTCCTTCAGCTTGTATAACCTTCTACACTTCTCTCCTTTCAGGACTACCCTGTCTTTTTGGCTAACTGTGACGACGCCTAATTGCACTTGCATCCGGCATCCTTCTTCGTCGAGCACCCTTATGGATATTAGATTATTCCGTGCCTCTAGGACATACCGGACGGCCTTCAAAGCACGCACTTTCCCATCTCTTTTTGTAACCTTGACTATCCCAGTGCCAATGACCTCGCAAGAGGAGCCATCCATCATCTTGACAATCCCTTCCTCCTTTGCAACCAAATAGTTTATCAACTCTGTTTGAGAACATGCATGAACCATACTACTTGAATCAAATTCCAGCCTTTACCTTTTGAAATATTATCCTCGTAAGAAACCATTAATATTTTGGTGTTCTCTACACCGGTCAATGCTACGTCTGCCTCCACAGTTTGCCCCTTCTTCTTCAACCACTATTGTCGATGCTTGCAGTCATTCTTCCAATGACCTTTCATGTGACAAAAGTGATACGCCTTTAACAAGCCCGGATCTTTCTTTCCTTCTCCTCTCCCTTTCCTTTTCATGACCACCAAGCCCGATCTTGTCTACTCCTCTTGATTTAGTCTTTTTCTAATCTCATTATATAAGAGAGTTGATGTGATCTTCTCCAAGATGAGAGTTTCTTACCATAGAGCATGCTGATGATGATGTGATTATATGGCTGTGGAAGCAAACAACAAGTATCATCGCCTTATCCTCTTTGTCGATCTTGACATCAACAGCTAGAAGCTCATTGATGATCTTGTTGAAGAAGTTTAAATGCTCCAACATCGTTGTCCTTTCATTCATGCGTAGCCCATATAGTTGTTTCTTAAAATACAACTTGTTGGAGAGACTTTTAGTCATACACAACGTTTCTACATGTAGTTGTTTCAACATCCATCACGTTATGCATCACCTCGTTTGTGAGACATAGTTGGATCGTACTTACACTTTTAGATTCATCTTCTCCCAATCTCATATGACGTACCTGCAGATTTTGATGACTTACTCTGCAAAGTCTTGTAAAGACATTGTTGCATCAGCAACACTTTCACCCTCTTTTGTCATAAACCGAAGTTTCTTTTGCCATTGAACTTCTCGACCTCGCACTTTGTCATAGAACTTTCTATCTTCGACATATCATCCTTCGTCAACGTTTAGCTCTCATACTAATTGTTGAGAAATTGATATGCTATGATACCAATTGTTGTAATAAATTGGCACTCTAATACCGATTGTTACTCTCAGGATCGACGTTTGCGAAACTTGAAAATATGATCAGTACTTGCAAAGAAAAACTGTTGCAAAGCAAATTAGCAATACCTAGACAAAAGAGTAATAAGAAAGAACATGAGGATTTAACGTGGTTTGGCCCAAACTTGGCCTACATCTCACGTGGAGAGAACTTGAGAGAGCTGTATTAATAACTTGATACAAAGAGATCTAACCTTCCTCTTGATGCAACAAGAGTATTCACCTTTCTCTTTAGTCTAGACCTAGATTAAGAGTATTACCATATCTTTATGCACCTTTACCATGCTCCTCTCTTTCTTGGCTTTCTTCTAATCTCCTTGGTGTTCTCCACCATTTTCTCCTTGAGATCAGTATTTTCTGCATATAATAATGCTTGATTACAATCTTTATTTATAGAATTTTATAATATCAACTCCTATTTAAACTATGAGATGATATTGATCTTTGGATGCTTGAAGAATCTTGATCAATCTTATTAGGAGTAAATCTCCTTAATCTAGAAGAATTCTAAACTCTTTAATCTTTAGAAACAAACTCTTCATTGAATAAAAATTGGGTCTTATTCGTACTGTACCAGAAAAGAAAATGGGCACCAGAAAAAAAATTGATTTTGCTTCAAAAAATGCCTCTATTAGTCGACTAGTCATTTGGCCTAGTCGATTAATTCCTTCCATTAGTCGACTAATAAAACACATTAGTCGACTAATATATTTGTCTCCTTTCTATATCTTTCTTTGTATCTGTCCTAGTCGATTAGTACTTATGATTAGTTGACTAGAAGTTTTAGTCAACTGTAAGTTGACTAATTTTTCTTGTTCTGCTTCTCTTCTTCTACTTCAAACCATTATCTTCTCTAACTCGATTGAATCTTCTTGGACCATCATCTCCTCTTGAAAATAAGGCAAATCCTAACACATTTGGGGGGTGGGTGGGTGTTTTTTTTGGAGGGGTATGTTTGGGGGGATTGTCCCTTTTAGTTGGGGTAAATAAGTGCTTTTTAAAAGGAGAATGAGTTAAAAAAGGGGCGAGAGAGAGAGAGAGAGAGAGAGAGAGAGAGAGAGAGAAGAATGGTAGCACACTAATTATAATTCTTAAAAGGGGCAAATTGGTTTTTTTTTTAAAAATACGTGTATAACACATGATGTACGGATTAAACAAAATTCTAACAAAAGGTACCAAAGTGAAAGCGCAAGAATCTTATAGGTATTAAGTTGTAATGAAACAAGCCCCCCTGAGGCCTCGATGACTGGTAAATGGGTTGGGTTGAGAAATGAAAGATCCCAGATTCAAGACCGGGTTACGGCCTTTGTTAAAAAAAAAGTTGTACTGAAACAAACTACATGGTATTTATTTATTTAAAAGTAACTCCAAACTGGAGGGTATTTTAGTGCACTTTACCCTTGTATTAATACTAGAACCATCCACCCAAGTTTCTTCCTCTGTGTGACACATACAGAAGTTTTTCTTCTTGGTTCCTCTTTTCTGAACACAACTTAATACTGAGATTCAAACCTGAAGAGTGGGGGAATATCATTTGGGGAGTTCTCCATGCAAAATAATATAGCGAGAAAGGATGATTAGTGTTTCTTGCACAAATTTCAATACAAAGAAGGTGCAAAAAGTAACGGATAGACGTTTCTTACACTAATGTCACAGTGTAGATGCAATATGAAAGTAATACAAGTTTATTATGAAATTATTTCATCTGCATAAAATGAGTGATTCACATGAAATCAATGCAAGTATCAGTATTAAATCGATGCAAGCGAGGTAAAAATTAGTACACGTGCGACATCGACTTATGCAAGTAATAACAGTGCAAGCGTGGTACAAAATCAAAACAAATAACTTACTCAGATACTTTTTGCCCTTGCTGTTCAGGTTCTCGCCGGCACCAATTGAGAGGACAGCGCTGTACAGGAACTGCTCATTTGCTTGTTCTCATCCGTTTTGGCAATTTTGTTAGAGTTCTTTCTGCCTGAAACTGTACAGTGGCGTGATGGATGAGATTCCGAGAGCACTTCACTGAAACTGGAATGCAGGAAACCGAAGTTGTCCAAGGAAGAAACGAGGAAGATCGTACGGGTGCTGTTTCTGGCAGGGGAGTGCAAAAATGGGCAGGTTCCTGAGCCCAGATGGGCAGAGAATCCCATGGATCCAAGTGTTGGTGCCAATGTCATTTCTCTGCACTGATCAAATGGTTCCCTTATGTTCAATGATTCTACCTGTAATTTCATTTGATGTTGTCACGAGTTTATATTTTGATACTTAGATGGAAATTTTAAGGAGGCTTCATAAGGACCAAAAAAAATAGTGCAAAAGAATGTGATTACCGTAATTGCAATTTCAGTAATCTCATAATTCTAGAAAAGTATATTACTTTCTCAATCTAATTCAGTATCTCAAGCTGTAGGGAGAGAGAAAACATGAAAGCTTGATGAAACTTATGAAATTCAACTTGGATTCGGACTTCGTTTCTGAAAAAGAGTCGGATCCAATTGGAGTTTCCTAATAGGTGAATTGCTTCTCCTTTTAGGATTTGAATTCCTTTTCTTAGTTGAGATCAAATCTAATTGAGGTTTCCTAAATCTCTGAGACTTTGTGGCTATAAATAAAGGCTAGAGCCCTCATGTATTGTATCCCTGAAAATCCCTCTGAAAATCTCCCCTAAAAATTCCTTGAAGCAAGGAACAAGTTGTAATTGATTGTTGAATCAATAAAATCTCTCTCCCTTGCCCTGTGTTGATTGCTTTTCTCTATTGTTCTCTATTCTTATGCGTGTTGGGTACATCTCCGGCTGCATCAGTCTCCATTTGGTGGATTCCCCAAAAAGGTTGTTGCCTAAGACGCAGGCGCAGGCGCAACAAGTGGTATCAGAGCATCCCAGGTTCGGCGTGGGATCATGTATTGATTCCAAGAGCATCAGTTGCTATCTGGCGGAGATCGTGTGTTGATCTCGGAGCAGCGTTAGGACTGTTTGTGGGATCGTGTGTCGATCTCAAAACAGTGTGTAGATTACTCGAGGAATCAATTTAGAGTAGATTGCTTTGAAAACTCTTTGAGGGTTTCGAGTGGAGGTAAAGATTATGTCTTTATCTAGTTTGTCTTATCTAACTCCGTTTGTTTCCGCATTGTTTTGAGGAATCAGTTAGAAGATGGCTAGAGAAATTACATCAAATCCACATCCATTGAGGATTGATGTGGTGAAGTTCGACGGCAAGAACAACTTCGATATGTGAAGGTGTGAGGTGATGGATGCGCTGACGGCATCAAACCTCGAAGACACTCTACGGTTAGAGAAGAAGCGCGCATCAACAACTAAAAAAGATTGGGACAAGATGAAGCGTACGGCGTGTGGCTTGATCAGGTCTTGTCTGACACAAGACATCAAGTATCATGTGTCGCATGAGACATCTGCGAGGCAGCTGTAAGAGATCCTGCAGAAAAAGTATCTAACGAAAAGCGTCGAATCGCGGTTGTAGTTGAAGAGTAAGCTTTATCGTTTCCAGATGCACAGAAGATGCTCCATCAACGAACATATGAATAGCTACACAAACCTTCTTACAGATCTAGTTAATGGATATGGAGATTCATGAAGAGGATAAGGCGGTAATTCTGTTGAATTTTCTTTCTCAAGAAGAGTATGAGACCTTTACTCTTACATTGATCAATAGAAGAAAATTTCTTAGCTATAGTGAGGTGTCTGCTGCTCTTGTGAGTTATGAAGGAACATGACAGACTGTCTTCTTCTGGGAGCACTACAGCAGAGGCATTGACGGTAAGAGGTAGAAGTTCCAATAGAAAGGGAAGAGATGATCAGGGAAGATCGAAGTCCAGATCAAACTTCAGAAATCTGAAGAGAAATTAGTGCGCCTTGTGCAAGGAGCTAGGGCACTGGAAGGTTGACTGTCCGAAGGCCAAAGGTAAGAAGATGGGTCAAAGACCGAGGCGAATCTCGCACAGGTAGATGGATCGAATTCAGACGCATCGGTATTCTCTCTTAGTTACTACTCCTACTGTTGAATACTCAGATAATACTGAGTGGATCTTAGATATCAGAGCTACAAATCATGTGTGCCCGAACAGGGCGTGATTTTCTAGCTTTGAGAAGGTAGATGGATGCTTCACGATCATGAGTGATGATCATCCATGTAATGTGAAAGGGATAGGTATAGTCCGTATCAAGATGTTTGATGGGGTAGTACGAGAATTGAAAGAGGTGAGGTACGTACCTCAACTCAAAAGGAATCTTATCTCTGTTGGTGCTTTAGAAGCATTGGTCCTTGTGGTATCTATACGAGATGGTGTTCTCAAGATGACCAAAGACTCAATAGTGGTTATGAAGGGCGTCCGCCAGAGAAATATCTACTACTTGAAGGGAAGTACAGTTACAGGTCAGGTGGAGACTTCTAATTCTTCAGATGATGGTTGCACAAAGGTCCAGCAGGAGAAGGTCGGACATGAAGGTGAAAAGTCTTTGCAAGCTCCTGCAAAGAAGGGATCACTGGAAGGTGCTGCTACCTGCAACTTGGTGGGTGAACACGGCGTTCTGGACAAGAAGAAGGTGAAATTCAGTACCAGTACTCACCGCTCAGAAGGTCTTCTTTATTGTGTTCACGTAAGCATTTGGGGACCTGCTAAGACTACATCGCTTGGAGGCCATATGTACTTTGTCTCTTTTATTGATAATTTATCTAGACATTGTTGGATATATCCCATGAGACAAAGGTGTGAAGCATTAGATATGTTGGTGAAGTGGAAAGGAATAGTGGAGAAGCTTACAAGTAGGAAGATCAAGGAGTTACAAATTAGTAATGTTGAAAGATACATGAACCAATTCCTACGATTTGCCCAGAATACTGGTATTGGTACTCACTTCACAGATGGATTACATGGGTTGGCTAAGGAGATAGCTCAGTGATTGTTGTCTAATGCACGATTAGACAAATCGTTTTGGGCTGAGGCGATTGTGTATGCTAGCCATCTCATTAATGGATTATCATCGACTGCGATAGGAGGTAAAGCTCCACTAGAAGTGTGGTCTGGGAAAGCTACTCAAGGTCATGGTTTGCTGCGGGAATTTGAAAGTCTGGCTTACTTTCGTGCCAAAGATGGCATGGTGAATCTGCGAGCAAAGAAGTTTGTGTTTTTGGGTGTTAAGAGAAATATGAAAGGCTACAGGCTATGGGACCCCGAAAATAAGAAGATCGTGATGAGTCAGCATGTCACGTTTGATGAGACTTCAATGACGAAGTCTACCGTCTCTCAGCAGGTGGAGAGGACGAAGACCAAAGAAGTATCACAGCGGGTGGAGGTTAATGCTTCTCCACCATCTCCAGTTGGTTCGGTATTAATGAAGACTTCGCCGGATGTGACACCGGGTGGAGATCGCGTAGCCAGAGTTGATACCAGGTTGAAGACATTGATGAGAATATCGAATTGTTTGCAGCCATTGGAACTAAGATAAAACCATGAAAGTGGGTGAAGAAGCATGAATCTCAAACTTGTGACCGCGACAAGCTCAAGTTGAAGGTCGTTATTCTCCATGACGGTAGTGAGGAGGTTCATATGACTCAACCAGATAGGTTCGCTGCTGCAGATTTAGTCACAGGTGCTTGAGCTTGATGGAGCTCATTTCAATGAACTATGGTTGGCTTGATCCTTTGGGCAAGGTACGTAGGCAGCCGTAAAGGCGCAGCCACATTTGGTGATGCAACCCGTATGAAACTGTTTGGGCTCTTGAGAAGCTGATTGGAACTTCACGTAAAGGTGAAGTGTTGCTGCTGATTGGAACTTCTCGTAGAGGTGAAGACTTTGACTTCACGTAGAAATGAAGCATTGTGATCTCGATGAACAGTTGATCTTCTGGTGAGAAGATGGTTAAGCTTGCATGAGGGGGTGTGCATCAAGATGTTGAAGCCGATAATGGTGTTCGGTGTGCTCTACTCAGACTTGGTTGGACCGTCAGCTGAAGACATGTAGACTGGAGGGAGCCAGTCAATTGGAGAGTCGGTGTTGGCTCGTGATGAGTTCTTCGTGAGGTCATGTAGTTGCTAAGTGGGAGACACGTTCGTTGGTCGGCTCGTACGGTATTTCTCTTCAGGTGAAGTGATGGGAACGCATGTATGATGCATTCTGTTTGGATAGCTGAGCTGACGTTGGAAGGTTACAATTGATATTGGAGTTTGGTAAGATTGCAGTTAGCAACGACAAACTAAATTTGGATATGAGATCAGTGAAAATTAATTGTACGTGTACTGGTGATTCGTTTGAATGAACAGGTTTCGTCTGTTGGCCAAGTCAAGATCGTGTGTCGATTTCGCCGAGATCGTGTGTCGATTTCGCCAGGTGATATATTGGTGTTCGTTAGAGTTCGGCTCAGATTTGAAAAATCTTCACCGAGGTGGAGAATTGTCGGGAGAGAGAAAACATGAAAGCTTAATGAAACTTGTAGAATTCAACTTGAATTCGGACTTCGTTTCTGAAAAGGAGTCTGAAAAGGAGTCGGATCCAATTGAAGTTTCCTAATAGGCGAATTGCTTCTCCTTTTAGGATTTAGATTCCTTTTAGAATTTGGATTCCTTTTCTGAGTTAGAATCAAATTCAATTGGGGTTTCTTAAATCTCTGAGGCTCTGTGGCTATAAATAAGGGCTGGAGCCCTAATGTATTGTATCCCTAAAAATCCCTCTGAAAATCTCCCCTGAAAATTCCTTGAAGCAAGGAACAAGTTGTAATTGATTGTTGAATCAATAAAATCTCTCTTCCTTGCCCCTGTGTTGATTGTTTTTTCTCTATTGTTCTCTGTTCTTGTGCGTGTTGGGTACATCTCCGGCTGCATCAGTCTCCGTTTGGTGGATTCCTCGGAGAGGTTGTAGCCTAGGGCGCGGGCGCAGGCGCAACACAAGCAAGGAAGAATATGTATACATCTATACAAGTTTAGTGCGAAAGAAGGCCCGCGTTGGATGTTTAACTAAAAATAACTGAGAGTGTGTGAGCCCACTGAAGAACTTTTTCCATGTAAACCCTTCAAAATTTAAAACTGCATTAAAGCTCAAAATTCTACATATGTTCATTTCAGTTTCATATGCATTTGCATATACCTGAAAAAACTAGTACTAGTCTGCTTTCAGGATTTTCAACGCAACACCTTACAAGCATTCTGACACATTTGTTAGGATTTTGCCTTATTTTCAAGAGGAGATGATGGTCTAAAAAGATCTTATCGAGTTCGAAAAGACGATGGCTTGAAGTAAAAGAAGCAAACCCAGATGATGCTGCTTAGTTGACTTATAAGGTGTATAAGTCGACTAACGCACAAGACCAGTTATCTATATTATCAATTGGACAGATACAGAAGCAGAAATAGAGAGAAAGCATTATACACTAGTCGACTATATAGAGTATAAGTCAACTAATTGTAGGGATTAGTCCACTAATCCCATGATAAGTCGACTAATCCAGGCGTTTTCTGATGCAGATTCAGTTTCCTTTTCAGCGCAGGTTTTTTTTTCTGGTGGAGTACGAATAGAATTCAGTTTCTATTCAATGAAGATTTATTTCTAAAGATTAAAGGGTCAAATTCTTCTAGATTAAAAAGATCAACTCCTAATAGGATTGATCAAGATTCTTCAAGCATTAATGGCCAAAATCATCTCATAATCCAAATAGAAGTTGCATTACAAAATTCTATAAATAAAGATTGTAACCTAGAATTTAGGTAGAGCAGAAGAAGAGAAGAGTTGTGGTGAACAACAATGTAAAACCCTAAAAGCTAAGAAGGCCCTAAAAACTAAGAAAAAGAGGAGCAAGGTGAAGGTGCATGAAGAGAAAGTATACTCTTATAATTTAAGCGTAGATTTAAAGGAAAATCGAATACTCTTGTGGGATTAAGAGAAAAGTTAGATCTATTTGTATCAAGTTTATTAACAAAACTCTCTCAAGTTCTCTCCCTGTGGACATAGGTCAAGTTTGGGTTGAATCAAGTTAAATTGTGTGTTCTTATATCTTTTAATATTCATCTTGTGTGCTCGATATTGATCTCATATATCTTTTAATATTCATCTTGTGTGCTCGAGATAATCGATCTAATGACGTACTTGAGATCGTCAGTGGAGATCTCCGTATCTCCCAATTATTAGTATCACAGTAAGTATGGTATCTTGGGTCATGCACGCAACAACATTGACAAACAAAACAACCTAGATTATGTAAAATCTGCATACAAGAAAACAAGATTTATTATTCAATTCATGGACATATATTCACCACTGATAAAGAAAACCTCCAGTTTTTTGATATTGCAATATTCTGAAATACAAAACTAGTGACTTATCTGATCTTGCCAGCGTATCTCAATCTGGCCTCCCATGAGAACGAAACCAACCAAGATGCTGAAAAATCTGTCACCAAAATATCGATTACCAATTTTAACTGCTCCGATAGCCCGGTGATTATCATCTCATAATAGGATCTCTGGGCGCATGTATAAAGTCTTCAAACTCACCCAGTAAGATGCAACCTAATTTCATAAAACATTCAATTGGCTGCATAAAAACTAATACACAAGAATTTTGACACTCAGAGACAAAGGTCTCAAGGTTACAATTATAATCTGACCAGCAGTTACTATACATAGATCATAACAGTAAGAAAAAAATCTGAACAAGAAAGGACTGAAGGAAAGGAAAAGGACAATAAATAAGTAGAAAAATGTACCAAGAAAAATTATACTTTTTCAATGAGAGAAAACCCAACTTAAAGCTCGTGCATATATGGGATCACAAGGAACTTGTATGTAACCAAAAAAAAATAGAAGGCTCCTAAAATGCCACAACAGAAGAGTGATATATCCGATTCAAGGTTTAAAATATCAGAATCAGTATTGGTCGGAGGTTTTTGGTACCAAATTCAGCAATATCGGAAATATCTATAGTATTTTCTTGGTAGTAGCATTGGCAATATCGGTTATCTTCTCAATCATATCGGCAACATCCATATTGGTGGCAAGTATCGTCAATATCAATATCGGTCGTACATGTTGGTAACAAATGATAGTTCAAAGCTTGATCTAATTGGAGCTGGTAATGAAAAAATAAGGTTGAGAAGGCTATAAAGTAACTCAGAAGTATGAACATATCAAAAGTATCAAGAAAGGAGAAGACAAGGGCTAGGGAGACTCCAACATCAAGGATAGGTACAAATCAACAATATCAGGTAAAAAGAAAACCGTGATTGGAATGCTCTAAACTCAAGTATTAAAGTCTCTGCCATTGCACCAAAACTCTAAAGTTGTGGTGAGAGTTAAGTGTAACATATTTATATTCTAATATGATCTATAAACACTCATCCACTCTTTAGGAAACCCACTGTCCTTTTCTCCCTCCCTCCCTCCACTTTTCATGAATATGTGGAACACACTGGCCCTGAAACACATAACAAATGATGGATGCATGCATGTATATCAATGCAAGTTTTTGTGAATATTTGGAAAATATTTGTGGGTTCTTGATGTAAAACGAGAGGATCATAATCACCTTCAAACTAAAAATTGAAGAAATAGGGTTTTCAAAGAAGAAATAGAAAAGAGATTAAGGTTAAGAAAAAAGAACCAGATAAATGTTGGGGTTCGCGCCTCTTGCGCGGGCTTCATACCCAACACTCAAGAGCACCCTTAAGAGAATTTAACTGATATTTTTTTTAATTATTCATTGTCCATCTTATTCAATGAGTTGAGCCTCTTTATATAGTCTCTTACAAAGTGAACTTCACAATCACAACCGATGTGAGACTAAATTTCAATAAAAGAAATAACTAAAGTGAAAGTAAATAAACTAAGGCATAGAGTCATCTAAAATTGGTGATGTCCTCATCAATTACCCCAGGGTGGGAGAAACTCGATCATGTCGAGTGAGGGCTCCTCTTACGAAGCATCTCAATCGGGCCAGAGTGGTGGCCATGGCAACAGCACCGATGCGTCATGACTGATCCAGGATGGTGGAGGTGAAAATGAAGAAGAAAATATTAAAAGAGTTGGACTAAAAGTTCTGATACCAAATTTATGTAAAACGGGAAGATCGCAATCACCTTTCAAACTAAAAAATTGAAGAATAGGATTTTTCAAAAGAGAAATAGAAAAGAGATTAAGGTTTTTAGAGAAAAGAACCGGATAAATGTTGAGCTTCACACTCCTTGTGCGGGCTTCACACCCCTTACACCACGGGCTTCACATCCTAATACTCAAGAGCACCCTCAAGAGAATTTAACTGAAAATTTTTTAATTATTCATTGTCTATTTTATTTATTGAGTTGAGCCTCTTTATATAGGCTCTTACAAAGTGAACTTCCTCGTCACAACCGATGTGGGACTAAATTTCAATAAAAAAATAACTAAACTGAAAGAAAATAAACTAAGGCATAGGGTCATCTAAGAACTAGTGATGTCCTTATCGGTTATCCTTCTATTTTCCAATCCAAACTAGCTAAAATGTCTTGTCTATTATTAGGCATGGAGGATAACTTTCACACAAGTAAATGAATGTATGTCTATATGTAAATAGAAGTTTTCATAAATTTGTGGCATGGATGGATGAGCACTCACACACACACACAACAATGTAAGCATGCATGCATGTATTGCCGATACAATTTTCATGAATAATGTATTTGTGTCTTTCCCTTATACTCTAATCCAAAATAGCTAAACGTCTTGCCTATGATTAGTTATAGGTGTTAGTTATGTAAAGATGTGCATATAACAAATTCAAATAAACGTCATCCAGCATGAATTAATTTACCAACATTAAGCATAAGCAAGGGTGAGCTTCACATAAAATAGGAAAAAATTTGCATTGGGTTAATGTACACCATCAACCATCCTTTAAAAGATGGAAAGAAAATACTCCATATTTTAATGTTTGGTGCTACAACAGTCTTGGTTGCTCTTTAAGGTTACATCAAATAAAGATATAATAGAATGAGCCAAAAATACAATTACCAGTACCTAAACAAATCAACTTAATGTGCACTGTTATTATATCTCCACAACAAAATAATCACAAATAAAGAAAAAAATAAAACTTCACGTGCAAAGGTAATTTCAGCAAATTTCTTAAAATTTGCCATTGAGATGAATAACATTCATCTTCCACGTAACAAGACAATGTGATAAGTAAACATGCTATATGCTAGGAGTGAATGCTTTGATAGTTACTGTAATCTTGGTAGTAGAGTATGTGCACAGATTAAAAATAAAAAACTGAAAAGAAAAAGATGGACTACTAAAAGTCCCTCCGCCTCCCTCCACTTTTGATATGTATTATAATCTTGGTAGAAGAGCATGCAGTAGATAAAAGACCTGTCATTTTCTCTTTTCATTGCATGGATTACAAAAAAAAAAAAAAAACAAACGACAGTCATCTGCATTATTTCAACATGGGCACATTTTTCCTGTATATTTCTGCTGCTTTCAGGTCTCGAGTTATAAGAGAAGATATCTAACTTCTAAAGAATAGAAAAAGAACACAAGCTGAAAAGAAAAAGACAGAAAGATGAACCATCTTGAGATATGGTGACCAATGTAATATGATGTGGGGCGAGGGGGATTTAGGATTTGTGGTGGGAATTTTGTGGAATTGGAGAAGAACAAGAGAAAAAAGGAAAGATATGATAGCGGATCGCAACCTGAATCTTGGCTTCACCGTCTATGATTCAATCCATGAGATTAAAATCAATGCCCAAAGCAAATAGTTTCATTTTTTAATCAAAATCATTCACGGAACCCCCACCCTGCCGGGGGACCAAGCAATAGGGCATATCCCGCGACATAGGAGCCTACTCAGCGGCAGCGGCTTCGTGCTGCAAAAATTTTCAAATATCACTATATGACTATATATAACCTACAACACGTGCACTATATGTACAATTATTGATAACATCAAATCTCACCAAATCTAACATCATCTAAATTCAAATATCTCCTAAATCTCAACCAAATCTATACAAATCTAATTTAAATAAAAATCTCAAATGTACTAAATCAAAACCGTTTGTTTCCCCCATCATTCTCCTCAGCTTGAAAATATTCATCCCCGATGAATATAATGGAAGGTATAAGATAAGCATGACCGGGTGGAATTGAACTGCATCACGAATCCTCAATCAAGCTAAGGTGGTGGTCGTGGAATCAACACTGATGCATCCTATCTGAATCAAGGTAGTGGAGGTGGAACTAGATTTCGTGGCAGACCGACTGAAGTTGGCGGTAACTTGAACAATATACGTGCAGTATAAGAAGACAACTCAGCTCCACTGAAATTTAACTCGCATACCAAGGCACCAATCTATGGTAAACATGTCTCCTGTAGAAAAATTTGCAACAGGTCCTAGATATCAGGCGATCTTAAAGATATAGCTGTCAAAGATGGCTCCACTGTAGGCTCCACTAGAAGATCTACAAGAATCTCAATAAAAGGTTCTTTCACTTCTAACTCTAATTCTGCCCCTATCAATAACTTCTGATTCTGACTCATCAATAATGTCTGGCTCAACGAGGACTGGAGGCTTTGGATCTGGCTCATCAATAACTTCTGGCTCTGACTCATCAATAACTTCTGCCTCTTTATAATCTGCCTCAGATGAATAAAGAATGTGTGGAGCATATAAAGTACGGAGAAGATCTTTTAAGACAAACCAATATTCATAGTCAACATGACTGTCTTTCCCCAGCAATAAGCTTTTCTAACCAGCTTCATTTGAAAATAATGACTTCTGTTCAGAAATCAAAACAAAATAACTGAATAAAACTTCTTTCTCATTTCTCATATCCATAATGATCATCAAACCCAGAAAACATGAAATAGCTGCATACATATCCCGTTTAACTTTCTTTTCATCACCATAAGTATATGTATCGCCACAAAAGTAAAATCCTATGATAAAAATTCAGTACATAAGTTCAGAAATTACCCAAGAATCTCAAGGCTTGAACTAGGATCAAATCTGGCTGAAAATGTAGCCTGAAATGCTAATCTTCTGCTAAAGAAACAATACAGGTACCAAACACGAGCTTGTGAAGGTCAGATCTGCTAACTAACTGTCGTGAAATTTTTCCGGCGGCTCCGAGACTCAGTCACACATCCAACACAGACCAAACTTGAATCGGACTCCGATTGAGCCTGAAACGGACTCCGGACAGCGACTACGCTCTGCAGTGAAGAGTAACCTTGAACTGTAAAATTACTATTCACAAAACAGTAAAAAAAAGTTTTTTGAAGTGGATTTTTGTGGAAGAAAAAATAGCAAATTCGGCTCTGATACCAAATTGATGTGAGACGGGGGGATTTAGGGTTTGTGGTGGGAACTTTGTGGAATTAGGGAAGAACAAAAGAAGAAAGAAAAGATATGATCACGGATCGCAATCCAAATCTTGACTTCACCGCCTATAATTCAATCTATGAGATTAAAATCAATACTCAAAGCAAATAGTTTTATTTTTTTAATCAAAATCATTCAATATAATTTTCAAAGATCACTACATGGCTATATATAGCCTATAACACATGCAATTATTGATAACATCAAATCTCACCAAAACTAATCAAATCTAACCACATCTAAATTCAAATAACTCATAAATCTCAATCAAATCTATCCAAATTTAATTTAAATAAAAATCTCAAATCTACTAAATCTAAACTATTTGTTTTCCCATCATAATAAGCATCTGGTTTATATTTTGTGAAAGCCTGCTCATATCTATCTTTTCAAAGAGATAAAATAGGCAGAACAATTATAGTTGTTAATAATTCTCTCTGGGAATGATATCCAAGTAGTCAAGGACACTTGTCTGCATTTCAACAAAACCATAGGTCGAGGAACAAGAAATTACCAACTCCAATAATGACATGTTCCTCTAACGAATGAATTGTGATGACTAGGTTAAATATGTCTTCACTAGTAAAAGATACTGCCTTATTGGATAAAAACTGAAAATTTACGTTGCAAGGCTGCATGTGCTTCAAATATGCCCAGTGGAGCAAACAATTTGTGCACTTAGATATACCACATGATATTTATAATATCCCTCTTTTTAAACAACTTTTAGTAATTTGTAGGCCTAAGGATGAAGATGTTATCATTTGTTAGGGTTATGCTCAGCAAAGGCAGAAGATGCAGGGCAATATAAGAAAATATCATAGAAAGAGTTAGACCGTCCACCGTAAATTGGCTACATCCACCGATGAAGACGACCAGCAAGATTCCACTATATCAGAAGAACCATAGGATCAACTGAGGACCACTTTCAGTAACCAACCAATGTTCCCCTCAATAGACCTCAAAAGAGAAATTACATCACAAGAAACTCTCACCAAAGTTCCCGACAAATTCCTTCGGCAACAAGCACAAATTTAGTCTGATGCTTCCCAAGACATATCCATAGTCTAATAAAAGAAAATCTAATCTCATGGTAGACATCACATACATCAAGAAATCACCAAAAAACTTTTTGAGATCCAGATAAGACCTAGAGTCAGATCTGTCGAATCAGTGTATCAGAAGAACAGACGGTGAGGCCTCTGGTCTACTGGATACTGCTTAGTCTACCAAAATGTAGAACATTGGTCAATCGACCAGTTCTCTGCTGAGAATCGGTAGATGATATTGGCTGTCCAGTACCAAAAGACATTGACTACAACTTGGACAACCATTCAAACTCCACCTTCCCTCTAGTGACAGTACCTTTGCTTAACGGATGAATGGCTATGCTCCTTGTGTTTTGGAGACAAATGCAGGAACAATGCCAACATTATCAGCCTAAATAACAGTCTCCTCCTTATTTTAGCACAAATAAGCCACAACCAAGTCGTAACATCCTGATTTTTCAGTTAAATCTGTTGTTAATTTTAGTGATAACTAGATAACTGGCTGAGATAACTGTGTCCGAAAGTCCAACCAAACCCTGACTTCTAATAGAAACATAAGAGACAAGAAGAATGATTATGATTTGGAACCCAGTGAACCACACACAACTTAAACACCAAATGCCCATGGTTTGAAGTCTTGTCATCGGTATCAGCAATCAGTGTCGATCAGTGTAGAATTTTGGTATTGGAATCAGCAATGACAGTTGTTTCGTCTCGTCTTATTGAGAATACCAGGCAATGTGTCAGTTATATCGGGTAATATTGGCAATATTGGTATACAGGTCAAAAATCAGTATGAAATATTTCAAACCTTGTAAATACCTTTTGATGTAAATCAGCCTGAATCGCAATCACCTTCAAATCGTAACTAAAATTTGAAATTTAAAACAAGATAAGAGTTTCGGATTTTTCACCCCTTACGCGGGCTTCTCACCCAAAACTCGAGAGCAAATAAACTTAGAAATTTAACTGGATATTTGAGGAAAATTTTAATCATTCCATAATTCCAATGAAATAGTTAAGGAGGTCTTTTACAGGCTTTATAAGAAAGGACTTCTAGGAAATAATTGATGTGACACTAAACGCCCACAAAAAAAAACACCTACTACATCAACTAAATGACATAAAACAAGTCTAAGATAAAACTAGGCTAAAACTAAAGAATTGTATAACGCCGCTTCCTGAAATAGACTCGATCGAATCGCCCCTAAGCGGCGTGATATCCTCATCAATTCCCCCCGGGTGGGAACGACTCGACCCTCTCGAGTGTGTGGTGGGAAACTGCTGCTAGCTCTGATAGCGCTCCAGTAGGTCAGGATCAAGCTGCCAGATCGGTAGTCCAGAAATTTTCTGAATCAGGTTTTCCTTTCCACTTAATGAGATTGTGTCACGTCCCTTCATCTCTAGTAGAGACAATCTGATCATACAAAATAGAATCTATATTTTCTATTGCATGAGATAATTTAGGAGGAAGTGGAGGTAGTGGGTGCTCTTAGAAAGGTCCTGTGTAAGCTCATCCACGAATGGATCAGAAAGAGTATCAAAAGTACCTCTCTATAAAATCAAGTCCTCAACGTTAAAAGTGCAACTGATGCCAAAGTCCAGAGGGAGATCCACCACATAAGCATTTGAATTGATTTTCTTGAGAATTTAGAATGGCCCTGCACTTCGCACGTGTAATTTCTTCACGGCTCCTGAAGGGAACCGCTCGGGTCTCATGCGGACCATCGCATGATCACCGATATTAAATATCCTTAATCTGCGATGTAAATCTGCAGAAGCTTTATAATCAGCATTATTTTTCATTATCTTCTCTTTGATTTCCTCATGTAGTACACGTATATGAGATGCAAATGCTGATACAGAATCTGATATCCTAGAATTATGATGAGCCATGAGAATTAAATCAACTGGCTGTCTAGATTTAAAGCCAGTTATTATTTCAAAAGGACTAAGACCTGTGGTGTTATTGACAAAACCATTGTACGCAAATTCGGCCAAGGCAAAATGAGATACCAAGTTTCCAAATTTCCCCCAACGAGACACCAAAAGAGATTGCCTAGAGTTATGTTTACTATCTCAGTTTGGCCATCTGTTTGTGGATGAAAAGCTGTCAAAAATTTCAATTTGATGCCCATCTTGTGCCAAAATGTTTGCGAGAAGTAGCTAACAAACTCATTGTCCCTACCGGACACCATAGTTTTAGGCAACCCATGTAACTTGACGACGTTATCAAAGAACAAGCAGCTACTTGAGACGTGTCGGAGGTTTTGGAGCACGGGATGAAGTGAGCCATTTTAGAGAATCGATCAACTACTACTAGGATAGAGTCATACTTTTTCTGAGTTTTTGGTAAACCTAGTACGAAATTTAAGCTCACGTCTTGCCAAAAGCAATTGGGCACAAGGAGAGGAGTGTAAGATCCGACAATCTATTTTTATTGCTTGACCAGTTGACACGTGCCACACTGATCAACGTTCTTAGCGACATCTTTTTCAAGTTTGGCTAGTAGAATTATTGTTCAGCAGCCTCAATTGTCTTGTTCTGACCGAAATGTCCAGCCAGACCTCTAGCATGTATTTCTCAAAGAGAAAATCCCCGAGGGGTGCAGGGAATACACAGCTTACAAAATCTAAATAGATGACTGTCTTATAACAGAAAGCCATCCATTTCACGAACAGAGTCGTCCCGTAACATGACGTAAATATTTCCAAAGTCGGGGCATAATTCATACTCTTCCCTTAATCTCTCTAACCCAATCACTTCTGCACTCATACCTATCAAAATCATTACACGTTAGCTGAGCGCATCAGCGACTTTATTCTCAACTCTCGCCTTATATTTGAGGATAAATGTGTAATCCTGGAGGAACACCCATTTGTTATGCTTTATATTTAGCCTCTTCTGGGAGTTGAGATACTTTGATGCTTCATGATCTGAATACAGCATGAACTCCTGTGGTGATAGATAATGCCTCCAGTAGCGCAAAGCTTGCACAATCGCATAAAAATTCTTGTCATACGTGGAGTACCACTGTCGGGCGCATTTAATTTTTTACTGAAATAAGCAACGGGATGGTTCTCCTGACTCAGCATACCGCCTATTGTCAATCCCGATGCATTACATGTTACTTCAAACACCTTAGAAAAGTCAGGGAGACGCATAAAAGGAGCTTCAATCATCCTCTTAATTTCTACAAAAGCCTTGGTGGCGGCATGATTCAACTGGAATTCGTCGCTCTTCAGACAATCGATTATAGGTGCCATAATAGCACTAAAATTCTTTATGAATTGACAGTAGAAAGTGGCTAACCCGTGAAAACTCTCGACTTTTCTAATCGTTCGAGGTTGTGGCCACTCGGAGTCTCTCAGATGAAATCATAATTCTAAAAAGACAACCCTGTTTGTACAAAAAACACACTTCTTTGGGTTTACATAAAACTTCTCAGCATGGAGTGCAGAGGCTTGCCTCAGATGGCCCACGTGTTCCTCCTAAGTTCGGCTGTAAATCAGTATATCATCAAAGTATACCACTACAAATTTACAGATAAATAGCCGAAACAATTGAGTCATCACTCTCATGAAGATGCTAGGAGCATTGTACAGTCCAAAGGGCATAACCAACCATTCATACAGCATATCCTTAATTTTAAATGCAGTTTTTTATTCGTCCTCTAGTTGAATTTTAATTTGGTGGTACCCACTCTGAAGATTAATCTTGGAGAAGATTGTGCACCTGACATTAGATCCAGCATATTATCAAGACAGAGAATGAGGAAATGATACTTGACGGTGATCTTGCTGATTGTGCGGCTTTTCACACACACGCCATGTGTCATTCTTTTTTAGTGTCAAAAATGTAAGAATTGCACACGGGCTCAAACTTTCTTTGATGGACCCCTTGTCAAGTAACTCTTCTACCTGCCATTGTAACTCTGTATGTTCAGTAAGGTTCATTCTGTAGTGGGGCAGATTTGGCAAAGTTGCTCTTGAGACTAAGTCAATAACATGTTGAATGTCTCACATGGGAGGCAACTCACCTGGCAGATCTTGTGGGAGAATTTCGGAAAACTCTTTCAAAATTAGTTTAATGTGCCAGGGGATTTGCACCTCGATCTTCGCTCCGCCTCTCGAGCCACGAGTGCATAACAAGTAGAACTATTATTCAAGCTCTTTTCAATTTGATCGTAGCTAATCAAATTCATTACCATTTTACCTTTGCCCTTATTACTATTCCTTCTAGGAGTTAGAGCATCCATTTTTTCTATGCCTTTGTCAACTTTTTTCTTGGGTTGGTGGTTTCGGTTGATCGACATTAGCTTCACCTTTTTTTCGTTATGGACGAACAAGCATTGGTTGGTACGTCCATATATGGTCTCATCTAAGTCGAATAACCATGGTCGTCCTAAAATAATATGACCAACATCCATATGGGAGTATGTCGTACCACACATTATATGTGTACATGGCAAACTGGATGAGAATTTGACATCTCTCCTGATTATCTATGCATGTAGCGTCGATCCATGTGACCTTATAGGGGTTTGGATGCTTCACCAGTTTCATCCCCAAGGTGGTGATTAACTTCGACGCAATAGCGTTAATGAAACTGACACTATCCACTATCGCCTTGTAGCTCTTATTCTCAATTTTTGTACAAGTTTGGAATATGACAGTCTTTCTCCAGTCGTTGAGTAGTTCAGGCTAAGCTAAGGTGCACCTAACTACTCCCAATTGGGCTCGGTCTACACTAGGAGTTAGATTCGTTACTTCCACAGTTCTAATAAAGCCATTGAATTCATACTCTTCGACAGAGGCATCTGAGTCATCATCTTGTTGGTGCACAACTACTTCTACATCATCCTCTTCATCTATATCTTCAATGGAAGCTTCCACGAAGAGGGTTTTGTTTGACTCAAGCACTGGCTGGCAAGGTATCCATACCCTTGACACTTATAGCATTGGATTCGTGGGTTGACCTTGGCTGGTTCACTAATTGTTCTTCTCTTAGAGGTGATCGGCTTTGCACTAGAAGAACCTATTGATTTGATGCTAGAACTAGAGACAGGTTTGCTTCGGGCAGGAAAAGATAGGCTAAAACTTGACTTGCTGGTAACGGCGGTCTTAGAGTTATCCTTAAAATCAATTCAGTGAAAATAGGATCCTCTAGACTCATCCAAGTCGGTGACTAGCTGATATGCCTGCTCTAGAGTCGTGATACCTCGAGCGATGAGCTCTCAGCAGTAATCATCTCTAAGATCGAATATAAACCTAAATAGTATTTGTTCAGGAGACTCTAACTTAATTGCTCCACACCGATTCAAATATTGATCAAACTTAGCAATATAATCGACGGCTGACTTGTTCCCCTGAGTCAATCGATTCCACTGTCCAGTGATTGTTGACTGAATGACGGTGGAACATACTTCAACATAAGCTTCTCTTTCATGCCTTCTCAAGTCTCCACTGGGTCTTCCCTTCTGTACCTCATCATCCTCTCAAAGTTTTCTCAATATTGTCCAGCTTGTCACGTTAGTTTCATCACGGTAAATCGAATTTTTTTAGACTCAGACATGTCATGCCAACAGAAATAGCGATCCATAACCAACTGCTAGTCTATATAAGCCTGAAAGTCTAAGTGCCTGTCAAAGGAAGAAGCATCGATTTAACGTTCTTGATATACTAGGCATCAGCGTCAGCTATATTGTAGATTGAGCTCGCTCTCGCCTGGGTGACCTACCGCCGTTTCGAGAATTTTCCTCCTCTATGGCTCTCCTACGATTGGTTTCTAGCCTAATAAGTTGAGTTGCTATATTTTTATAATTGGCATCAACCTGGTCCCTAACTTCTTATAGTTGTTGGTCCATTTTTCTATCTTATCAATGATTGTGTTAATGTACCCTGAATGCTAGGGTCATTGGTGCAGAAGTTTCTCCTCCGAAAAAATTCTACCACTCCTGTTTAGCATGTAAGTTCCTAGCTGATCTTATATGCAAATTGTTCTAAAATGAGATGTATGTTACGCAGAAGTCAGGGATTAGATCAATGATAAATAATACTAACTCTAAGCTATGTAGATTAACACATGATTAAGAAAATATAATGTAGAGAGTGACAAAAAACACGTGCTAATACAGTTAATTCCAAATTAAGTCAAGTAATCTCAAATTCAAACTAATTTAGTTGCACCATTAATATCAAGTCAGGTTACCACTCAAGGTCAAAATCACACAACTCACTGTTTAGTAGGCAACATTCAATAGATTCTATCTTGCGATAGATTGGGATAGCTAACTATCTCAATTAAGTAGCAGGAATAACTAAACAGAATTTTCAAAAATTACCTGAGAGGCGACCGAAGCTAAAACCTGAACTTGACTATTGTAGGCGTGTAGTAGTGGTTGTCACGAATCCACTGCTTTGACAACTGCTCGATTTGGGCTTGAAACGAGCTCTGAACGGCCTTCAGAAGTGTTAAACTGCTGCGGGATTAAGTCAGACACACTGGGCTAAGTCATTGAGTCGACTCACTGGGTTAACCCAGTGATGACATCAGCTAACGTTAGTTGTGACGTCAGCGGGCACAGGTCAGGTCCTCGTAAGCGAATCGGGTTGGGCTCAATTGATCCGACCCGATTTCATCACCTCAAATTCAATTTAAGTCGATCGGACCTAATTGTAGGGCTTTTCGTTCTCACCCAATCGAAGTTCGGCCAAAGGAAGGCGTTGCTGGGCACCTCCGAGAATTCGACGGCCACGGGGAAGGTTCGACGAGGCCTGGATCTGCAGGACAACGAGATCACGACGACAGGGACCTTAATGATGTCTTAGCTTCAAGGCTTCGTGACTGTACTGCAGGTGATGGAGATGGGGAGGATGGTGGAGATGATGGGAACTAGTGTTGGAGATGCAACCGCCGACGATCGGTTGTGAAGAAGCGTCGGCAGCGGCGGTGTTTGAGGTGGTGATGGCGAGTTCTGGGGAGGAAATGAAGTGGACTGATGGTGGCGGCTTGTTGTGGCGACGTAGGCGACATCGAAGAAAGATTGGAGAGGGCGGAGGAGGTCTTCAACGGAGGAGGAGGAGGTAATGCAGTGGGAAGTGTACCGGGAGCATTTGGAAATTTGGGGGATTTTTGATAATTTTTTGATTTTCGGAAATGTACCGTGAGAGATGAACGAACAATGCAATTTGGATTTTTTTGGAATGAATCTAGATCTGAAATTTGATGTAGATCTAGGGTTTAAGAGTGGAAGAAAATTTTGGATGAAAAAAATAGAAGGGGATTGAAACTAAGGCTCTGATACCAAATGATATAATTAGCCTGAATTACAATCACCTTCAAATCGTAACTAAAATTTGAAATTTAAAACAGGATAGAGTTTCAGGTTTTCACCCCTTAACCAAAACTCAAGATCAAATAAGCTCAGAAATTTAACTGAATATTTGAGAAAAGTTTTAATCTTTCCATAATTTCAATGAAATAGTCAAGGAGGGCTTTTATAGGCTTTACAAGAAAAGACTTCTAGGAAATAACTGATGTGGTACTAAATGCCCACAAAAAAATACCTACATCAACTAAATGAAATAAAATAAAACTAAAGAATTGCATAACGCCGCTTCTTGAAATAGACTCGATTGAATCGCCCCCTAAGCATGTGATGTCCTCGTCACCTTTGCTCACCCTTCCAAGCCTCCATACTCTTTTCAGTAGGATGGCATTGACATAAAAAGTATCCAGTTGTCACTCACTATACATGAGGGTAAAAAATGCTAAAATGTCTTCGTATTATCACTCTTTGAATTGTTTTCCAATAACGATCAATTGCAAGAATGGACTATTTAGAAGTAAAAAAAATTCTAAAATGTCTTCGTATTATCGCTCTTTGAATTGTTTTCCAATAATGATCAATTGTAAGAATGGACATACTTAAATCCTTCCGTTGAACGGAACCTATTAGAAGATAACGTCTTGAAATGGTGTCCGGACCTGAAAAGCTTCCTATAGCATACTGGTATCAAGCAATGCTTTCATGCAAACAAATTTCAAGAAGAATGTATAGCAAGAGTGAAGTAATTTGCATTCCACTCCAAATAACTATCAGAACCAAACAGATATACAAGAAAGTGTAATTAGGTGACAGATTTTATGCTGCAAACACAAGTCACCTTTGTTAGTTTTGGATATTAGATAATGGGTTATTGGGTTATTGCCTTGGGCCTATTACCCCGATCCAACTTTTACTCTATATATTGTATTGATTTTAATTAGAAGTTAATTGCTTTGGGGTTTTAGTTGCTAATATGGTATCAGAGCAACATTTAAAACCCTAACCCTAGTTCTTTCTCACCACCAATCTCCTCCTCCTCCCCCCTTCTTGTCGACTCCCTCCAACACCATACCACCTCCACGCGGCCCACTTTTCACTAGAAGCACCCTCGCACGACGTCGACAGGGCTTGTAGATCCCTCGCGCAAGGTCGACAAGGTCTGTAGATCCCTCGCATGAGGTCGAAAAGGCTTCTAGAAGACTCACGTGAGGTTGCAGAGGGCAGCAGACCCCTCGCGCGAGTTCGCCAGGCCAACCAAGGGCCTGCATTAGTTTGCACAACCCTGCCAAGACCTGCTCCGCCCTGCCAAGGCCCTGGACGTGTCGCTACTGTTCCGTTGAAGTGTTGATGGCCTTGTGATGATCGTGTGTCCCTGCTGAGGCCATCGATTGATTTGTTCTGACTGTTTAATGCTACTAATATTTCCTTTCTTGCGCTGATCTAGCTGTTCATGCTAGTTTCTGTTAACTGAATCAGTTCTTCTCTAATTTATTGGTTGTTTTCTGACTCCTATTTGTTATTTTCAAGTGTTTTCTTTGACTGGATACGATGTCGGAAGCTACAAGTTCCTTCTACACTCTGATTTCCTCACCTGCTACTGGAATGTTTGGTCCCAAGACTATCTTGGGGACTACTGTGAAGCTCAATAGGTCCAATTATTTGTTGTGGGCACAAATTTTTCACATATTCATCTGTGCTCAGAACAAACTTGCCTACCTTCTAGAGCCTCCACCGGCTACTACTGACACTACATATGAGACCTGACTTTCTGGTGACTACTGTGTGATGAATGGCTCCTCAACAGCCTGGAGGAGATCAGTGATAGTGTTATGTTTATATCTACTGCGAAGTGTTATGTTTATATCTACTGCGAAGGAGATGTGGGATGTGATGTATGAGAATGAGAAGAATCCTTCGAGGGTGTTTGAAATCTATGAGCACCTGTTTGAACTCAAGCGAGGAGATCGATCTGAGCCTAAGTTCTATGAAGAACTCAAGAGTCTAATGATGAGTTGGTGATGCATTAGCCTATTGTTACTGATGCAGCGACACTGAGGGAATATCGTTAAGATCTTGCAGTGTCGAAGATTTTGTTTGGCCTTAGTCCCTCACTGCGTTCTCAAGTGCGAGGATAAATACTAGAGGAGAATATTCTCACATTGACTGCTACTTTCTCTAGAGTTATGCGTGCGTCAACTGAAGATGGTGTATAATCTGCACCAACTACTGAGCAGTCTGTCATGGTCTCTGGACATGAAAAAGGTCGCGGTCGTGGTCTTGATCGTGATTTTGGAGGACATGGATCCTTTGGAGGGGGATGTGGCTCATATGGTGGTAGACATGGTGGTTTTGATAAAAGACTACATTAATGCAGACATTATGGGAAAAATAATCACATTTCTAAGAAGTGCTGGGAGAAATTTGTTTGCCCTGAATGGGCACAGTTGGTTGATATTGACTTTACTACCCATAGTGAGACTATTCATGCTCCTGCAGTCACTCTTTCTGGCTCTTTTGGTTCTTCTATTGTGGTACTTTCACAGGCTGAGTATGATAGGTTGTGCCAGCTCGAGTTCTCTCAGCAACTCTTCTGTCCTCTTCAGGTATGGATGCCTATATTGTCTCTTCATCCAAACTTTGGATATAAGATTCAAGAGTATCATCCCACATGACGGGTATTCAGAGTAAGTTTGAATCTTTGTATTTATCAAATAAATTTCTTTCTGTTAATATTGTTAATGGTATACACTCTCCTATTTTTAGTAATGAAGTAGTGCATGCTACTCCATCCTTACCTCTTGTAGATGTTTTACACGTCTAAGTTTTCTATCAGTTTATTCTTCATCAGTCAATTTACCAAACAAAACAACTGTAAAGTAACCTTCTTTCCTTCCTAATGT
This sequence comes from Agave tequilana, assembly GCA_038442645.1. Taxonomy (NCBI): domain Eukaryota; kingdom Viridiplantae; phylum Streptophyta; class Magnoliopsida; order Asparagales; family Asparagaceae; genus Agave; species Agave tequilana. The sequence continues at coordinate 12,580 of JAVJIF010018734.1, read as the reverse complement.
GTTTTTCAGGACCTAACTGAGAAAATGATTAGTTCAGGTCATGAGCGAGGAGACATGTCTATTGGAACAGAGTGTCACCTACTGACTTGCTTGTGGGTCATCCTGATCTTATTCTTCTATGGCACTGGTATCTTAGACATCCTTCTTTGCAGAAACTTTGGTCTGTCATTCATATTAAGTCTTCCATCTCTACTTTAAGTTGTGAGTCTTGTGGGTTAGTAAACATCATCATACTTCATTTCAGAGTCAAGTCAATAATCGCAGTAGTTCTGCGTTTGAGTTAGTCTATTTTGATGTCTGGGATTGTTGTCGTGTACCCTCAGTTCAATATTTTAGGTATTTTATTATTCTTGTTGATTTCTCTCGCATAACTTGGCTCTATCTGTTAAAAGAGAGATCTGAAGTTTATGTTGTTATTGAACTATTCTTTAATAAAATAAAAACTCAATTTTCTACATTTTTTCATGTGATTCGTACTGATAATGCTTTAGAATATGTGAAAAATGATGTCTTTATTTGTGCTAAGAATGAAATTATTCATCAAATTTCTTATTCACATACTTCACAACAAAATGGAGTTGATGAAGGTAAACACTGACACCTTGATGTTGCTAGAATCATGATGATACATATGACTGATCAAAAATATCTGTGGTCTGATACTGTTTTGAGTGCTTGTTACTTGAGTAATAGAATGCCTTCTTCTGTTCTTAAAGAAAAGGTTATGTTCTCTTGTCTTTATCCTAATAGAAGTGTTTTTCAAATTTTTCCTCGAGTCTTTGGGTATACATGTTTTGTTCAGGACTTATCTCCTAATTTAGATAAATTGTCCCTAGGTTTGTCAAATGTCTTTTTGTTGCGTGTTTGAGGACTCGAAAAGGATAACGATGTTATAATCCTTCTACCAAAAAGTATTATGTATCTAGTGATATTACAATCTTTGACCATGTTCCATACTTCTCTTCAAATAGTCAGGTATTCTATCAGCACATGTTCCTCTCTCATCGTCTATTTTTTTGTCATCACCATAGTCTATTCTAGATGCTACTGCACCAAGATCATAGTAAGAATGTACAGAGCAACCTACACTAAAATCACCTCAGGTGTTCACTCGATGTCCAAAGGTTTCTGACCCTCCACCTGCCCTGGATAACTCCTCTCCAATTGCAGGTCTACCTTCTCAGCATTCTTTGTCCCTTCTGACCTTGATGTTCTTATTTTTCTTCGAAAAGATAAATGATCTTGTACTGATCATCCACTTAATAATTTGATCTCTTATGACCGTCTTACATCATCTTTTAGCTAGTTTGCCCTATCTTTATCTTCTATATCTATACACAGGTCCTATGAAGCGGTTTTATTTGTACCTGCCTGTAAGCAAGACAAATGAGAAGATGGATGCTCTTGTATCTCAAGAAACATGGGGGTTGGTCTCTGCACCAAAGATATTATTGTAGTTGTCGTTGAGTCTATAGTTTGAAGTATCACCCATATGGTTCAGTGAATCGATATAAGGCAGATTTGTTGCCAAAAGTTATATTCAGACCTATGATATAGATTACTTTGAGACCTTTTCGCTAGTTTCACAGTTGAACTCCATCATAATTCTATTTTCTATTGTTGTCAATCTACCGTGGACAATGTTCCAATTGGATGTCAAGAATGTCTTCTTGTATGGTGATTTGAAGGATGAGGTATAAATGGAGCAACCTCTAGAGTATGTTACTCAGGAGGAGAATAAAGTATGTCATCTTAAGAAGGCAATATATGGACTCAAGAAGAGTCCAAGGGCATGATTTGAGAAGTTTAGCATCATAATCTCTAGAATTGATTTTCATTGTTGTCAAAGCAAGAATAGATGAATTTGTTGTTATTTGTTTGGGGTTCATACAATGATGGAAACTTCTCTAAGATCTGAGCCGCAACAGTTACTATTTGGTGGCATTTGGCACGAGACAACCACTTGGTTTCACGCGATTCCTGGATATTATTCACTTTAGCACACCACAACACCTTGTGGTTGATTACCGATTCTATGGATCCAAGTTCTAGGTTTGCATTTGTGATATTGGGTTACAATATTGCTATTGAAGATGTGGAGGTAACATATGCGTACCAGAAGGCGGTGGCCATTTCTTACGATTCAGATTTCTAAAGTTCAAACTCCAATTCTTTCGTTTTCAAAGGATGCTTGGTGCACCTTTTGCCAGTTCAACAAGAAGCAAAGGACTTCCAATTATGTGCAGAAGCACATTAAGATAATAGAGCGCTATGGATCCCAAAGGTCATATTTGGTAATCAGGTGAAGGCGAAGGCGAAGGCGGCAGTGCAAGGGAGTGACTGTTTTCTGCATGAGGTTGACAACAGTTGAGTGACTGCTTTCTGCATTTGAGGGCCCCGGCTCAGGGCTGAGCAGTGCAAAAGGCAGCTTCTCAAGGAAGCCTCACAGGTGGCAATGCAAGGGAGTGTTGCCTTCTTAAATACAAAAGACAAGGCAAGATCAAATAGTTATAAACTGAAAAGAGAAGCGGGGATCAAAGCTGAATATGTATAAACTACAAGTCCTACAAGTACTGCTAACACTACTATCTCTTTGATACCCTTTTATCTATACAAAACAAGAGTTTAAGCGATACCTTCACAGTCACAGAATGCATAGAAATAATGCCTCAGAATTGCTAAAAGGGTCCTTTAATAAAACATGGACATGCAACAAAACTACCAATAAAGAAATAGAACAGAAGAGAGGGGAGGACTTCAAGTAAAATTAGGCACAGGACAAACTATTGACGAAAAGCATCAGAAACCTTGATTTAGGCCAAAGTGCCTAATAGTGTTTTTGGTGAAACAAAAAAAGGACAAATTGATAGCATTTTCTGTAAGAATAACTAGCATGCAGAATTGCAAATCTAATATTTCAAGATATTTATCAAAACTTGCTATGAATGAAACATATGCAAATACAACAAGATAAACCAGATGTTTGTCTAAAAGTCATATTAGGAGAGGCAAAACATTTATATATGCACTAAATATCACAACCATCTTAAATAGATGGTCTTATTTTAGTTATACCGACGACGAAGACAAAGGCTTACCTCAAATGAGATGCAACTGAAAAGATGACTTAATTCCATTTGTTTAGCACTGTCTTGCTATTTTCCCTGCAGCATGGCAAGAGTTATCATCATATTCAGGATGATACCTTACACATAAAACCAAATTCAACAAGGCAGATTTCGGAAAACTAATATCAGAACTGAAAAGAACCAAGTGTTTAAGAAAACTAATAATAAGTAGAAGCTTGAATGTAAAATTTTCAGAAAGGTGAGAATTATGTGCAAAAATCCCTAATTAGGCAAAAGGCTAGTAAAAGATTTCTTTTTTATTATTCCTTTTTGATTCCTTGGAGACTACTGAACAAATAAACAAAAAATCACGCATACCCAAGAACCATAAAGCGTCAAATATCCAAATTAAATTATTTAGAAGACCCCTCTTCCAAAGTCCGTCACCGATATATCAGAAAATTCCTAAATAATTAAAGCCCTCATCAAAGAAAAACAAAAGGAGAAGAGATTGTGATACTGCCCCAGAATCTGGGATCAAGGTCGATTCTTGGCTCCACCATATCATCGTTCTTCTTGCACCATTGATCGTCGCATGGATCAATTGAAGAAAGGATAGAGCGTGATGATTTCTTCTTCTTCTAGCTAAAGGATTTTCACGGAGAGAGAGCTGCGGCATTGATCGGCTGTGTGTGTGAGAGAGAGAGAGAGAGGAGAGAGAGAGAGAGGGGCAGCGGCATTGATCGGAATTTAGGGATCAGGCTAGGGTTTTTTCCTTGAGAGAGGGAGAGGACCGAAATTATATGGGAGGATTTTTTTTTTGTTTTTTTAAGTGCTCGATCGAGATATTTAACCGTCGAGTTTAAGCAAACTAATAACGACTCTCTTCTCTCTCCGCTCGCTTGCGCGCGTGGGGTTTTAAGCAGCGACACCTGTCTCTGTACAACGGTTAAATTTTTGACTAAAGAACTAATCGGTCAAACCCCGAATCGGGTCGTATCTTATAGGATCCAGTGGAGATCCGGTTTAGATTTGTATGTGCGCCAATGGGTGTCCAACCCGTTAAGGATCCAAACCCAATAATTATAGGATTCATAATTCCGTTCTGGATTTATTATACAAATCCAATATCTCCCCTAAAAATTGCGCGTGGAACTTCTGCACAATTTTTTCTGGCTCACTTGTGTTTTTTTATTGTTTTCATTCTTTCAGAAAATCACAAATATATTAGGTAATTTCAAACATGACCCCAAAATCTATATGAATTATGTTGGGAGGGGAAATAATTTAATTGAACCAAGTAAACTTATGGAAAATTTGTTTATAGAACACCTACTTTACTTCATAATTAGAGAAAAAACTAATCTTCATAATTTTATTCGCTACAGCCTCATCCATGTTAGCATAAATTGATTCCTCCCAGCCATAATTTCTTTATAATTTTTATTTCTCTTTATCTTTCCTCATCACCCCCGACGTTACTCTTCTCTCAACCTTGACCCCGACGGGTCGATTGCGCAGTCAAGATAGCCGTGGGGTTGGAAGAAGGCGGAGAGGTCGCCTCCGTGATCGGGGGCGGAGCTCCTAGAATTTTTTTTGGGATTGACCTTTTGCAGATCTCGTTTTTTTCGCGCCCCACGATGAGTTTGTTTTGCGTTTAGATCTGAAAAGCGTTATGGATCATTCGATATTAGTGGACGGGGGTTTGCTGCTGCTGATGATACTTATATGAGGATTGCCACTCATAATCGCAGTCCTCTGTGAGACTGACTTAGAAATAAAGTATTTTGTGAAGACTGTGATTATGATCGCAATCCTAATAAAGAGGATTGCGACCATGGTCGCACACAAAAAAAAACTAAAAAATAGGGCATTTTGCGAGGATTGTAATCATGGTCTCAATCCTCATAAAGACTCAAATATAGAACATTTTCATGAATTTTACGATCATAGTCGCAGTCCTAATAAAGAGGACTGTGATTATAGTCTCAATCTTATAAAGACTCAGAACATGACATTTTTGTGAGCACTGCGATTATGGTTTTAAATTTTTTTTACACCCCCCAACAGGTATATTGTCCCAAAATTTATTTTTTGCAAAAAAAATATTTTAACTACCTCTTCCCCTCTATATATGCCCACTCTTTCCCAATTCATTTCGTCACCAAATCATTTCATATATTACATTTGTAATTTTATCAATTTATATTTCATTATTATTTATATTACTCATTTGTATTTGAATCAATTTATCCAATCTATTAGATTGTTAATAAAAAAATTTACATTTGTATTTTACAACTTGTATCAATTTTGTCCAAAATTGTGTGAATTTTTTTAGATTTTTTTAACTTGTAATTTATTTTTTATTTTTAAAAAACCCAAGTCGGGCCGACCTGGGTATGGCCCGGCCTAGGCTGGTCTCCGGGCCTTGCCTGAGTCCCCTTAGGGGGACCGAGGCCGCGCTGCCCAATAATTGCGGGCGGCCCGGGCTTGGCCCTACCTATCCGTATCCTTACATGCAAATCATGTAATTATGGAGATTCAAAATATCTGTGTCATCAATCACATTGTTACAGGATATATATGCACTGGAGGTCCATCGAGAAAGTGGATTGAACCCCAGTGGATGAAACTTATAATAGAGTGTGAAGAATTCATTGTAATCTCTCTGATTTAATGTAATCTCTCTCCCCTTTGTTCCGTGACTTTTCCTCCTTGAGTTTTTCACGTAATTCTCTGGTGTTTGCGTTTGATTTATATTCTCATTTATAATTTGAGTGTAGATAAATTTCATCAAGGAATTTACCTCTACAACCATGATAAGTTGGAGTTATAAATAGTTTTTTGTTATATTGCGGATGTCGAGATGGGCACTCTCGAGCGTATATTTATGTATCTATATAAGTAGGTGATGTCAAGTCAAATTGTGAATTGGGTATGCATGTAACTGATGATTGTGAGATGATACTATATAATAGTTGGATTCTAGTGGCAAGATTTTATTTGATGATAAGTAGGCTGATATTGGCCGAAATTGTATATGTATATATTTTTGTATATCAGGGCAGAATAGTATACATAGAGGAGATGCTGCTTAAATTTTCAAGAATTTGAATAAAATGAGGATAATTTGTTGATTAACAAAAGTTGTTATGTTAATTAAGGATATTAAAAATTAGAAGCGTTGCACAAAGTGTGCAGCCTCATTATTGACAACGGAAGTTGCGAGAATATCATTTCTAGAGTACTTGTGGACAATTTTAAGTTAGAGACGGAACCATATTCTCACCCTTTCACCATTAGTTGGATCAAGAAGGCCCATCTGTCAAGGTAACAAATTTATGTCATGTTCCTACTTCATTGACAAGTTTTATCAAGATTTTATTACTCGTAATGTGGTTGATATTGAGGCATGCCATATTCTTCTGGGGAGACCATGGCAACACGATGTTGATGCAACCCACAGAGGTAAGAGAAATACATGTTCAATTGGAAGAGCAAAGAGTTGTCATAAGACTAATTCCACCTACTCCAAAGTCTATAAAAGAAAAGGAGCTTAAATTCATATCTATATGCAATCGATACGAGGCTTTAGTGGAAACAAAGAAAAAAAGTAGAGATTTGCTTTAGTGGTCACGGAAGAAGTTACTCCACCAGCAGAAATTCCCAGAATATGAGACCATTGTTGGAAGAGTTTAAAAGAATTGTTCATGATGAACTTCCGAAAAGATTACCACCCATGAGAGATATCCATCATCATACTAATTTATTCCAAGAGCAAGTCTACCTAATCTTCTGCACTACAAGATGAATCCTAAGGAGAATGAAGTTCTAAAAGAGAATATTTATTGAAGTTGAAGAAAACTAATGCAATGTATAAACTGACAGTTGACAAGACAAAATGGGAGAAACTCTTTGAGGAAAGAGATATGGTGATGGTATACTTGAGAAGAGAAAGAATTTCAGCTGAAGCATACAACAAGTTGAAACCAAAGAAATATAACCGTTCAAGATCGTAAAGAGATTAGTGATAATGCTTATATTGTGGATCTTCAAGCAATGGCGATATTCAAGGTATTCAATGTGGTGGATCTCTATGAATATCACCCTATCGAGCAATTATATCTAGATTATAACTCGAAGACGAATTCTCTTGAGAGGGAGTGATTGATACAATAGATTAAGATAAAAGACCAAGACAGAGCCCAAGCTGTCGACAACCAAACTGAGTTGTCGACAGACTGCTTGTAAGAAGCGTTCCTAAGAGTTGGGGTTTTATAGTTTGTCAACAAGCCAAATCACTATCGACAGTCGCAATCCGACACCTGCACGTATCTGTATATCCGATTCTGAACATGATTCAATTTTCAATTCTAAATTGAACTCTGATTTTTTTCCCCCTTCTTTCATTTGATTAGCTTTCCTAATTAGATTAGTATTCTTCTTTTATTGTATATATAAGGTTATTGTATCTTAGGTTTTTGTATTCAAATTTTAATCACCAATAAAATTTAGTTTTTCTTTTAAATTGCTCGTGGATTCGAGTTATTTATCTTTTACTCGTGGTTCCATCCTATCTGAAGATACTCTTCAGGGTCATTCGCGTTATCTAGCCAGCGTAATTCGCTTTCTTATCTGCGTCATTTGTTTCGGCATCGAATTCTAAATCCTCTCTCAGTTTATAACTTCATTCAAAGAAATTTACATAGAAGACATGCACAAAATACTAATCTCATTCCTAATCCAGACAACATCTGCAGATTACTATCGTTCGCCACTTGGAATTTCGATTCTCAATTTCCGTCAGTTTGTATTTGAGGTTCAGTTTGTATTTGATGTAAGCCTTGCTGGCATTTGCAAATACGAGAAAATTAAACGATTATTCTCTCCATCATTAGTAACTCTCGGATTCTATTTTTCAAAGTTATTAAATAATCGAACTCTATTTTCCTTCTCATTTGTCAAACAATAGAATATGCCAAAATGCAAAACACTTATCTCAAGTTGACTCTTTTTATCACCTCATTTGAGTCCTGCAATTTACTTGTTTGTAACTCCACCTAAAGCCATTAAAATTGTTAGAAATATGATGGGGGATGGAGAAGGAGTAATAAATAAATAGAAAATCTGTTTTCATAATAAAAAATAAACTTAAAAGAACAGATATAGAAAAACTTAGGTTTTGTGATGCGTGCTCACTTTTTTTAAAGTGTTTTTGCCCGCACCGTCGTTGAGTTTACTATGGATTACTAGTAGGGATGGAAATAGATGCGAAAGATCCGTGTATACCTGTATCCGTATAAAGGGCGGATTTGGAAATGTAAAAATCCGCATACGAGCGGGTACGAATACATATTCGATTTTGAAAAGATTGTGGATACGATTACGGATATTTGCATTTGGATAAATATTTTTTTGGATGCAGATATCTGCACATGGATACGAATACGAATGCGGATATCTGCATGTGGATACGAGTACAATGTGAATACAGATCCTCATAAGAATTATGATTTCTCATTTTTTTACTTAGGGGCCTGTTTGTTTCGTTGCAAAACGTCGCAAGTCGTAAGTCGTAAAATGAGAATGGAAAAGTGAACTGTAGCAGAGAAAATGTATTGTGTTTTACGGTGTTTGGTTGATAAAGTGAAGTGTAAATGGAAAAGTATATTGTGTTTTACGATGTTTGGTTGATAAAGTGAAAGTGTAAATGGTAAAGTATATTGTGTTTTACGGTGTTTGGTTGGTAATGTAAAAGTGTAAGTGGAAAAGTTGACCACAAAACTAACTGTAGCAGTGATTTAAATATTAAAAATACTATTAAATTAAATCTACTATTGCAAATTAAATTGTATTAATAAATTTGAGATAAAAAATTAATAATCTTACTGTTTTTTTTTATAACAATAATATTAATAAATATTAGTATAAATAGTAAAAATTTACTAAAATATTCAAACTAAATAAATATTATAAAATTTTAAGAAAATCTAAAGAACATTAATAAAATTTTAAGAATACTAATAAATATAAATATTAAAAAATGTTACAACAATAATAAAATATAGTTATAATATTATAATATTAAAAATACTTGAAAATTATTATAATATAAATTTTATTATAATATTATTTTAATATTATAGAAATATAAAATTAATAAAGTAAAATATAATTATAATTTAATAATAAATTATCATTATAGTATTATTATACAGAATTATTATTACAATATTAACATAATAAAATATTAATATAATAATAAAATATATTATGATATTAATAAAGTAATTTTTTATATTAAAAAATAAATAATTAAATATATAGTAATTTTATATTAAAGTATAATATTATTATATTAATAAAATATTAACTCTAAATAAAATAATAAAAATGGAATAAGTATTAATAAAATAATAAAATATTAAATTAAAATATTTAATTAAAATAGTAAAAAGTAAATATTAAAACAATAAAAAAAAGTTAAAGATTAAAAATATAAAATAATTAAATAATTAAATAAGAAATTGAACACTATATAAAAATATTAAATATTTAAATAATATTTAATTATATATTGATTATCAAGTATCTGTTTTGATCTGTAAGTGTACTACAAGTGAGAGTTACATGACCACAAAATTAACTGTAGCAACTACAAGTGGAAAATATGAGTGTAAAAGTGAGATTTACATGACCACAAATTTAACTGTAGCAACTGTAAGTGGGAAAAGAAGAGTTGTAAAAGTTTTTGCATTTTGCATTTTGCAAACGAAACCAAACAAGTGTAAACTGTAAAGTTGCAAAAGTTTTTGCATTTTGTAAGCATTTTGCAAGCTACCAAACACGCCCTAAGAAGTTGAAAAGTTCCTTGAAATCTGTGAATGGATTTTTTTTTTTTGTTAAAAACGATTTTTTGTGAATATACAAACCGATAAAATTATTCCCCTTTCAACTTAATGTTAACTTATTTATTTAATTTAATTTAATAAAATTACTTGTTCCTCTCTCTTTTTTCAATTTTATCATAATACTTTTTTATTGCATTACAATTTATATTTTATTAACTAAGATAAATTGTGATATAAACACATCCGTTTAGCTTCCGTAACCGTATCCATCTCCCACATATCCGATTTGTATCCTTATTCAATTCGCTAATATCTGTTCGTATCCAATATCCGATTTTGCTGTATACAAATATCAATTTTTCATATCCAACAATATCCGTATCTGTATTTGAAAGTTGAAAGTGAATACGGATGTGGTAATACTATATCTGATTCGTATTGATCCGCTTGCAACCTTAGTTACCAGGCAATACACTTCCAGGAGTTGGAAAGTAGCAAACTTGATGGATCTCCCCAACTCTAGAAACTTTGTTACCTTTTAATGGAAATGAGAAAACCCAATAAAATTAATTTATGTTATTAAATCCATGAATTTCACACTTTTTTACAATATGCCAGAGGTTATTTCCAATAGGTGCTTATAAGCAAAAAAAGACATACCTATTCCTTATTCACCAAAAGGCATTTTTTAAAAGGTGTTTATTCAATAAAAAAGACACACTCATTCAATTATAAATAAAAATTATTATTATATTTAAATACAAATGTAATTTTCAAATACCAACAATGCACGTATAGGGTCAGGGTATGTATGTATATGACTATGTTAGCAGCCTCTGCAGCCAATCAAATATGCAAGTAGAATAATTTCTGAAAAGAAAACCATCTAGTCACATACGAGCCTTTTTTCCTCCTAGTTAAGAAGTGGATGAAGGCTGCCCATATTCGCGTACGCTAAGACTCGAACTCGTGACCTGCTGTGAAGAGCGGGACTCTAACAATCCAAACAGGGTCACTAAGCCACCTGCGGGGACTTTGAAGAATGTGATCAAACACTATAAAAATCTTCAAGCAGCTAACAAAACCTAACATAGAGGGAAAGAAGTGCCGAGCCATCACCTGTAACAGCAACCATATCACCTGTTCTCCTCAAGATCTTGCCGTCACCTATTGCCACCAAGATAAGTTAAAATTCTCTTAAGAGAAAAAGGGAAAAAAGTTAAAAGGAAAGTTAACTGTTGTATTAACTTCTTTCTTACAGTTTTGCTCCCTCGTAGAGGATCTCAAGTTGGCAAACACAATCGCATAATTGAACTCAAGCAAAGCAAATCAACTTATTCGAAGAACACAAGAGATAGACATGATTTCTTTGAGAAGGATGTAACTTCTTCGGGGTGGAGAAACTACTACTGAGAAACGAATTGGGAAGAAGAAAGAGCACAAATCAAATACACAATTAAAGGCATCAAAATTTTACGTGAAAAACTCAAATTGGAAAAAAATCATGGAGCTGCACGCAAATCAACTTATTATCAGAGAGATTACAAGAGATGAGGAGAGAACCTCACGATCACTCTGCATTTATAAAAAAAAAAAACTAGGATTACAAGTTATGAAATCACTAAACTGCCCTTGACGTGTTCACCAAGATTCACGGGCTACGAGGATTCCAGACTGGACCGCATATCCGATATGCATCTCTGAGGTTTTCCTATGCATTGTCGCTTCAGAATGCTCCTCTGCTTAAATGATTCAGAGTGCTCCTACGGAGCGAAACTTCAAGCTTGCCCTCAACCTGAAATTTGAACTAGCCCAACCACTTTAGCAGGAGTGCTTCGCCCTTACTCCGGGATTTGCAAGAGAAACTTCTCAACGTAATTATGCTTTGGGAGCTCTACCCCCGAGCTCCCAAGAGGAGGGCCCCCTGTCCCCTTTCAACCCCCACGCCGACCTCACCACGCAGGTTGATCCACGTAATGACTCTGCGTAGGACGACAAATCATCAGCAATAATTAGGCTCTACAACTTAACAAAGACCACTATCTCGAATACAGCAGTTTGGCACGATTGTGATTAGAAGAAAAAAAAATTCTCTCCTTATTTATCCTCATGTTTTTTTTTTTTTTATCACAATCTTCCCTGTCATAATAAACAGTGTGATGAGAGAATCGTTTTCTCCTCCACTTCTTCTCTTAAAGAAGGTGAGTTTTCTGTCAAAGTTGTCAGTATCATAAAATCTAGTGTTCGATTAGGCATTCGCATCTAAGAAGTTTTCCCCGCGGCAAACAAACACTTGAAGTGTTACCAAAGTGCCCGTAAATCCTTCATGCAATTTATAGAAAAGATTGGGGAGACTTCGTGCTCTTCTATACAAGCAAACAACCCCTTATGTTTTTTTCATTTTTGTGGACGTTTCATAATCAATTTTGCTTGTTAGGGAAACTTTCTGGACCGTATTTTTTCCAGCGGCCGCACCGGCCTTTGAACTTCATATATGGGCCCTTTACTCCAACGATGCTGCCAAGAGTCCAAAAAACTTTATGGGCCAAGGCCCGGTATTTGCGTGTCCACAGTTAGTGAGATCTCCAATGCGCGACAAACTGCTTTAGCACAATTATTGCCTTGCTTAATGTCCATCTCGGCATCTCACTTTTGCTA
>JAVJIF010018733.1:0-104873 GCA_038442645.1 Agave tequilana | reverse complement strand
GTGTATCTTCAGCAATAAGAACACACCATCCTTCAACATCTTGCGGATGAAATGATCCTGCACATCATTGTGCTTGGTTCTGTCGTGATAGACCGGACTATTCGCAAGGTCAATCACGCTTGGTTATCACTGTGCAATGACAGTGCCTCCTGCTCCTTCCCGGCTGATCCCAAATCCAGTTGGTTAATTCAGTTTTTGGTGAATCAGGTGGTTAAAGCTAAAGATCAACCAAGGATAACGTCAAATACAGAGTCCAAATCCAAAGGGATAAATGGATAGAGAGAAGATCAATGGATGAGATGAAGCAATTCTGACTCAGATTCTGGCAGAATATATTTTAGTATTTGAATCATAACTTTCGCTACAAGAACTCAAATCTGATGATTCAAGATGATCCAGAAAGAAGACTTAAAGGGATACAACTCTTAAGTTATCATTATTTCTAATTCTATCATTTGATAAGTTATATTTAACAATCAATACGCCAATAAGCTGCAGATCAGAACTGAATATCCACATTAAATCAAGTTTGGAGATAAGGGAAGCATTCAAATTCAGAAATAGCCAGCTTCCCTTATCTTCATACTCCTTTACCCTCTGCATTTCTCCTATAAATACCTGCAATCTCAAAGGCAAAAGGGGAACGACCAAGCAGAGAGTAGAACTGAGGCTAATTTGTAGTTTGTAACTTAAGTTTTTAATTTTCTTTCATGTAATTTTTGTTTTATTTATGTAACTAAGAGGAGAGACATCACCCGCAAAAAGTCGGAGTCAACATATCCCAGTAGCTGAACATCTGTGCCTCCATTACACAATGCCATATCTGAACTACCTTTCAGATATCTCAGAATTCACTTCACAACTTTCCAGTGCTCCTTCCTAGGGTTTCTCATGTATCTGTTGGCAACTTCTACTGCTTGAGCTATGTCTGATCTCATGTAGACCGTAACATACATCAGGCTGCCCACAGCTGATGCACATGGCACCTCAGGCATGAGAGTCTTTTCGTCATCTGTCATCGTAGTCTGTGCCTCTGAGAGCTTGAAGTGAACTCCGAGCGGAACATTTACAGGCTTAGCATCTGCCATGTTAAATATCTTCAGTACCTTCTTCACATACTCGGCCCGTGATACTTTCAACAGTCTCTCTTCTCTCTCTGCTAGCCTCATTCCAAGAATTTTCTTCACAGGACCCAAGTTCTTCATTGAGAATTCTTTTGCCAACCTGGCCTTGAGATTCACAATCTCTTTCATGCTGGACCTAGCAATAATCATATCATCTACGTACAACTGTATCATGATATAGGAATTCTCGAACCACTTAGAGTAGCTGCAGTGATCAACCTTCAGTCTTGTGAAATCATTGCTCACCATGAATCTGACAAACTTCAAATACTACAGCTTTAGAGCCTGTTACAAGCCATAAAGACTTTTCTTTAACTTGCAAACCAACTGCTCCTTCTCGTACATGATATACTCCTGTGGCTGCAACATGTAGATGTCCTCCTCCAAATCGTTATGGAGAAATGCAGTCTTAACATCTAGCTGTTCCAGATGTAAATTCTCCGCTGCCACAATTTGAGCACAGATCTAATAGTAATATGTTTTATAACAGGAGAAAAAATTCCATTGAAGTTAATACATTCTCGCTGCTGAAACCCTTTCACAACTAGCCTTGTTTTGTACCTCTTGGTGCCATCATACTCCTCCTTCAGTTGGTAGACCCACTTGTTATGCAGCGCATGCTTGCTCTCTGACAGTTCAACCAAATCCCGTGTTTGGTTCTTCATGAGAGACGCTACCTCATCATCCATAGCAAGCTCCGACTCAACCTTAGTTTCCACCTGTAAAGCCTCATCGTAACACTCGGGCTCACCGTCAGTCAATAACAGATAGTGTAAGGCAAGAGAATATCTTTCTGGAGCCTTCGTCAGCCTAGTTGAGCGCCTCAGCTAAGCTTGGGGTCCGAAGGCGTTACTTGGGATTCTACATTTCCCTTGGGAATGTTCTGAGCCAGCGTCTTCCTATTCGATGAACTCCGAGTCTGCAGCACCCTGCTGCTCGAGAGTGTTCCGAGATGCCACCCAGAGATCATCCTCCAAGGTGCTTCCTCTCTGTCTGCAAGTCTTTGTGCGTCTTCTACCCATTGAAAATCACATCCTTGTGCCTAAAGATCTTACGGTTCTCGGGATCCCAGAACCGATAGTCTTACTCATCAGTTCTGTACCCAATGAAGATGCACCTCCTATACTTTGGATTAAACTTGCTCCTATCACTTAGCTCAATATGAACATAAGAGATACTGCCAAATTTACGCAGGTGATTAAGCTTTACGTCTTTACTGGTCCATATCTCCTCGAGAATCTCACAGTTTAGAGGCACTGAGGGTCCTCTGTTCACTAGATACACTGTCGTCTTAACTGCATCTGCCTAGAACTGTTTGGGCAAACCAGCGTGTTTCTGCATGCTCCGGGCATGCTCTAGAATAATCCTATTCATGCACTCCGTCACTTCGTTTTGATGAGAGTTTCTGGGAACCGTCTTCACTCTTTGAACTCCCCGACTTGCGCATAACTTTTCAAATCTGCTATCGCAGTATTCGCCCCCATTGTCAAACTTCAAGAACTTAAGCTTCCAACCTGATTCATTCTTGACATGGGCCAACCATTTCTTAAACACCTCGAACACATCCGACTTGTCTTTCAAGAAATACACCGAAACCTTCCTACTAAAATCACCGATGAAGATCACAAAATGCAATGAGCCTCCAAGGGAGAGAACTGTAGCCTTACCCTAGACATCAGTATTCAATAACTCCAACTTCTCTGCCTTCAGAGTGTTTCTTACCGTTGAGAAACTGACTCGCTTCTGCTTTTCGTAGATGCAGTCTTCACAGAAATCTAGATCAACAGACTCCAACCTGACTGCTTATCCTTGGAGAGCATCACTTTCATTTTCTTTCTGCTCATATGCCCAAGTCTCCGATGCCACGCCCCAGCATCCGCTTCAATGAAGCTACTGAAATTGATGCCCCGAAACCCAACATCATGTAGAGAGTACATTCCTTCTTCCTGTGGGCCATCACCATGGCACCCTTAGTGATCTTGCATAAATCATCATCGAAGGTGGTCTTCATCCCTTCATCTGTAAGCTGTTTGACAGAGATCAGGTTCTCTTCAGCTTCGGTACATGTCTGACGTTTCTCAACTTCAGTGCCGAGCTATTAGAGAGGCTAACCACCACATCACCTCTCCCAAGTACACCTTCCCAAGTTTACCTTTCACATAGTTTTGAAAGATATCTTGTCGGAAAGTGGCTTGAAAAGATGTGCTAGAGTCAATTACCCATGACTTACTAGACTCAGTTGAGAGAATCAAGGCATCATATCCATCACTCTCTGTGATATACGCGGAATCCTTCTCCTTGTCTTTACCTTCTCCATCCTTCTGCTTGTACTCCTTCTGAATATGCCCCATCTCACTATAGGATCTATATACACGGGCAACACAAACACTAAAGAAGAGATGAATAATGTTTATAAACTTTTAATTAAAATACCTGCAAGAAAAGAAATTGCACAGAATAAATCTCAGAAAAAATGCAAACGCAAACATGAGAGAGTTTATCCTGGTTCGGTCCTCGTGACTTACGTCCAGTCCCCAAGCAACCCGCTTGAGATTTTCCTTATCCTGATTTTTATACACTCCAAAATCAACTCCTTGTATACCACTTGACAAAACACCCTTTGTCAAATCTGTACAACTCTTCTCTACACCAAGAAGACAACAACTCTTTAATTGATTACAATGTATCTTATAAGCCCTGAAACTTGTACGTGATTGTGAACAAGGTATCTTATAGGAGAACTCTCAGAATTCTTTACAAAAGAATTGAAGTTGTGTGAAGAACAGAAAGTATAAATTAGTTTTCTAAAAAATAGAATTTTCAACAGAGTTTTGGATATAAACTAATTATTTTTAATTGGTGATTACATCTAAGGACAACATCCCTATTTATAGGTGAAATCAATGATCAATTAAGGAAGTTATCAACTCAAATTTGAAAATCAGAACGTTAGAGAAAACACCAGAAAATCAAACAAAATAACAATCAGAAACTAAAGTTAGTCGACTAGGATATGAGAGTTATTGACTACAATAAGAAGTATTGACTGGGTTAGTCGACTAGCCTAAAGATCAAGTCGACTATAGAAGGCTGACACAGAATAATAAGTCTCTGAAAACTAAAATTAGTCGACCAGCAGAGAAGGTTAGTCGACTAATGTTGCTTACAGTTAATAAATAGAGAACTGATATTTTTCTGTAAAGAGACTTAATCGACTATGTAACATAGCAAGTCGACTATAGGAGATGTTAGTCGACTATAGAAAGGAGTTAGTCGACTACAAGACTATTTTGTGTGTGTGATCAAGGCTTTTAAAAAATTTCTAAAAATACACAAAAAAAGTCAATATCCTTAAATAAACTTGAGCAATTAGAACTCAGCCCTAGCTTATGAATAGAGCTCCAATGTATCTGCATCACAAATGTTATCATCAAAATCTAAGTTCTAACATTCTCCCCTTTTTGATAATGATAAGTTGTGTGCACAAAAACTTCCCCTACAGAGAAACTCCCCTTGCAGAAAACAGGTTATAGCAAATATAGCTAACAAGTGTTCTCCTCCTACATAAGATACATCATGGCATATATATATGATACATAATTTTTGCATTATCAAGTATTCACCCTTTTTTTATATATGGTACCTACAAGATAAAACATTTTATATGGTACCCATCATGGCAGAGTCAAAAAATTAGCCTTTAGGAACCTAAACCGATTTGAATTTGGTTTCCATTTGTTAGTATAAACAAATTTACAAGAATTACACACATGATGTACATATGATGCAATATAAGCATTTTTATCCACAATATTTAGATGTTTAAGAATCCGTATATATTTGTTTCTAATTCTTTTTGAAATAGTATCAGTATTTCTTTTCACAAAAGAATTATAAAGATTATGATTATTCTTTTTATAAAATGTGTAGATTTTTTCAACATTATTTTTTAAAAATTCAAGACCAAAATGTGTAGATTTTTCAAACTTATCTTTTGCAAATCCAACACCAAAATGATTATTTGACATCTGATAAGAAATAAATCATTTAAATTTTCTTTTCCCTTATTAAATTTTGTCACATTTTCAAAATTTCTTCATATTTAATTTTGAAACTTGTCATTTCTTTATCTAAAATAGAAATTCTAGAATTTAAAGAAACAATTTCTCTTTTAAGTAAAGCATTCTCTTTTAAGAAATTTTCATTATCTTTTTTTAAAGATGAAATAACTTTTTCAAAGTCAACTTTTTGAGAATTTAAGGAAGACATTTGAGAATATAAAGTGAATTTTCTTTGTTGAGTCTTTCATTTTTCTTTATTAAAATATTATTTTAAACTTTTCATTCTTGAGATCATTATATAATTCATTAAATACATCTAATAATTCTGCATATTCTTATACCTCATCTTCTTGAGACATAAAATAGACATTGGCAGTTTCAGTGGCTTCTTCTTCGTTAGAGGAAGATGAATTACTATTCTCCCAAGTTGCCTGATAATCTTTCTTCTTTTTATTGAAATTTTTGAACTTGAAGTTCCCTTTGTATTTGCAATGGGCATTCCTTCTTTATATGTTCTGATTTATTACAATTGAAACAAATATGATTAAACTTACTTGTTTCAAGAACTTTCTGAATTTTTTTTAAAGCATCGCCATCTCCTCTTCATCATCATCTGAATTGTCCATATCTGAGGATATATGGAAGGCAAATACTTTCTTCTTGGATTGAAGTTATTGTTCATCCTTCTTTCTATCTTCAAGTTAAACTTCATATGCCATTGAATTACCAATAAGTTTTCTAATGACATTGTTGAAAGGTCATTTGTTTCTTCTATTACAGTAGTTTTCTTCTCCCAATGATGTGAGTGCATGAAGAATCTTTCTAACTTTTTCAACTTGATTGTATTCCTTTCCAAGGGCTACTAAGGAATTTATAATGTCGATGAGCCTTGTAACTATTTCTGCAATAGTTTCATTCTCCTTCATTTTGACGAGTTCAAACCTGTGAATAAGAACAGAGATTTTAGATTCTTTAACTTTATTGGTACCTTAATGTGTTACCTGTAAAATCTGCTATATTTGATTTGCAGATCTGGTTGTTAACACACGATTGAAAATTTTTTTTATTCAAGGCACAGAAAAGCGCATTCATTGCTTTAGCATCAAGACTTGCAGACTTCTTTTGTTCTTCACTCCATGCATTATAATTGGTGGTCGGTTTGGTGTATGGTGCTTCTACTATGTTTCATAGTTCATAGTTTGAGTGATTGCAAGTAGATCTTCATTCTACACTTCAAATAGTTGTAGTTTGATCCATCAAATAATGGTGGATGTTGTGTTGAATTTTCTTCTTAAATTGTGATGAAGGAAACTCCGTTGCCATCCTTGAACACTACAAGCAGGGCTTTGACACCAATGTAGGATCAATATACAAGAGAACATAGACACTAATGAAGAGATGAATAATATTATAAAACTTTTAATTATAATACTTGCAAGAAAAGAAAATGCACAAAATAAATCTCAGAAAAAATACAAATGCAAACACAAGAGATTTATCCTGATTCGGTCTTCGTGAACTACGTACAGTCCCCAAGCAACCCACTTGAGATTTTTCTTATCCTGATTTTGATACACTCCAAAATCAACTCCTTGTACACCACTTGACAAAACACCCTTTGTCAAATCTGTACAACTCTTCTCTACACCAAGAAGACAACAACTCTTTGATTGATTATAATGTATCTTATAAGCCTTAAAACTTGTACGTGATTGTGAACAAGGTATCTTATAGGAGAACTCTCAGAATTCTTCACAAAAAATTGAATTGTGTGAAGAACCAAAAGTAGAAACTAGTTTTCTGGAAAACAGAATTTTCAACAGAGTTTTGGATAGAAAACTAATGATTTTTAATTGGTGATTACATCTAAGGATAACATTCCTATTTACAGGTGAAATTAATGGTCAGTTAGGGAAGTTATCAACTCAAATTTGAAAATAGAACGTTAGAGAAACACCAGAAAATCAAAACTGAATAACAGTCAGAAACTAAAGTTAGTCGACTAGGATATGAGAATTAGTTGACTACAATAAGAAGTTTTGCCTGGGTTAGTCGACTAGCCTAAAAATTAAGTCGACTATAGAAGACTGACACAGAATGATAAGTCTGTGAAAACTAAAATTAGTCGATCAGCAGAGAAGGTTAGTCGACTAATGTAGCTTACAGTCAACAAATAGAGAACTGGTATTTTTCTGTGAAGAGACCTAGTCGACTATATACATAGCAAGACGACTATAGGATATGTTAACTCTAAGATTATTTTATGTGTGTGATCAAGACTTTTAATAAATTTGTAAAAATACACAAAAATAGTCAATATCCTTGAATAAACTTGAGCAATTAGAACTCAGCACTAGCTTTTGAGATAGACCTCCAATGTATCTGCATCATAAATATTATCATCAAAATCTAAGTTCCAAACACTCACCACACCGCCAACATCCCGCACCTCTTAACTTGGATGTACCTCTCCCCGATTTGGATTTCGACCTTCCATTCTTTTTCTTATCTCTATCCCAGACCTCCTTCTCTGATCGACACTCAGGGCACTCTTTGATGTCTTAGCCAACCCCGAAGCCTTCTGCACGCCTTTTCGCTAAGAAGTACACCCAGTACATCATCAAACTTCAAAATTCCTATCCCACAGAAATTACTCACTACCATCACGAGACCGTTCCAGGCCTCTAGCAGACTGGACAATAGAACCAGTGCTCTAATTCCGTCTTCAAAATTGATCTCAATCGATTCCAACTAGCTCATTTGCGTGTTGAATTTGTTGAGATGCAAAGAAACGCTTCCTCTGTCAACTATCTTTAGGTTGGACAAATTCTTCATCAAGAATACCATGTTTGATGCAGACGGTTTCCCGTACATCTTCGATAGCGTTGTCATCAAGTTTTTGGTCATCTATTCCATGGAGATGTTGAAGGTAACCATCGATGCCAGGGACAATCGGATTGCCCCTAGAGCTTTCTGATCTAGAATCTCCCACTTGCCATTAGACATCTCCTTTGGCTTATACGTCTTTCTGCCGAGAGGAAGATGGAGATCTTTCTGGTATATGTAGTCTTCGATCTACATCTTCCAAAACCCGAAGTTCACATCATTGAATCTTTCAACTCTGATCTTTTCTTCATCAGTCATCTTGAACTAAAGGCTCTGATACCAGTTGTTGGGGCAAGAGCTTTCACAATGGCGATGAACATGAACAGATCAAATCAGAAATAATGCACAAGATCGCAGATCTATTACAAGAAACACACAGAACACCAGAATTTATGTGAAAACCTAAACAGGAAAAACCACAGAGTCGCTTGCCAATCCACTATTATCGAGAGATTATAAGGAGAAGAAGAGAAACCTTACAGTCGCTCTTTACAATAGCTCTCACCAATTCATTCTCTAAACCCTAATTACTGTGCATCTCCTTTTATAGAGAAAACTAAGGTTACAAATTGTGACATCCCTGAATTGCCCTTGACACGTGGCTTGAGTTTCCTGTATCGCGAAGGTTTCAGGCTGGATAGCATTCACTGCACCTCATTGTGCCTCGGGGATGTTCCTCTGCTCTGTCGCTCGGAGTGCTCTCCGAGTGATCCTCTGAGCACTTGAACATGCCACCATCTGAAACTCCAAGCTTGTCCACAGTTGCCTGTAATACGCCTTTACTGGGAAAGTTAACAAGGTGGTCCAGTCCTGGGGAGACTCTTCTCAAGGCCTCGCCTCCGAGTCACCGAGGATGGACTTCTGTCCTCCTAACTCCCACTGCAACTAGGCCTCGGAGTTCTTCCAGTGTAGTACTCTTCGAAGGCTGTTCTCTGTCAAGGTCAGCAATCAGGCTCCACAACTCCAACATTGGATGGGGTCGATCAAGCCCGAGTAGCATGCGAAGCTAGGCATCACTAACTTCCATGGGAAGTAGTGAGAAGTGATCTCTTCGGAGAGTCGAAGCTTCTCAACCCGCAGGACTCTGTCTCCTTTTAGAGAAGTTGACTTGCTTTTTCAACCTGCTTCCTGATGATCTCCTTGATGTCCTCCATGCGAGGAGCCTTTGGGTTCTTGTGCGATCCAGAATGTTTGAAGTGTTGATCGCCACTCGGGGATAGTGACTTGTCGCGCCTCTGATTGCTCTTAGTGTGTGCGGCCTGAATACTGGTAGGTGGCAGAGACAGAGGAGTGCGAGATCCTTCTATCCTTAAGTTCCTGGTGGATTGCGACCTCAACAGGGTTTTGATTTGAGCAATGAGCTGGTTCTAGACGTGGACGATTGCGTCTCTCTCTCCAAAGTTTTCTTCTCGTGCTCGCGAGCCCCTCCGCACGTTGTTCGTCCAACTGTGTCTGGAGACTGGAGAGCACTTGGACGAGTTAGCTCTCAGAGAAGAGTCGAGTCTCGTAAGCGTTGCCCCCCGGGTAGTAGGTGGGAAAGACAATCCTTCTCATGCGTCTTCGATGAGGATGTCGGGGTGCAGCGAATGATCATTGTGGCCCCAACGCCCCGACGACCTTCGATTTAGCCTCTGACGCGGCTGAGGCAGCAACGTATGCGGTATTCTTCTTCAATGGGGCCATTTTATCTTCGGAGAGGCTCTTTATAGAGGGGAAAGAATATGGAATTGGGGGAACTTTGAGCGTGGACTCAGAGCTCTCAATGAAAGCACCAAAATATAAAGGTAAATTTCTCGAGAAAATCTATTTACACTCAAATTGTAAATGGGAATGTAAATCAAATGTAAACACCAGAAAGTTATGTGAAAAACTCTAGGAGGGAAAAAATATGGAGGAAAAAGAGAAAGATTCTACTAAATCATAGAAATTAGAAGGAGTTCTTAATACTCACTACAAGTTCAATTCTCTAGGATTTGATCCCTTGCAAAGGAGGAAGATGTCGACTTTTATAGCTAAGGGTAGAAGAGCTGAGTCGTGGTCTCTGAGATCTCTGCCTGTAGATCAGCCCATGATTATAATTTTCGTAATGTCCCACAGCTGCAATTGGTAGACTGGTGCGTAATCTTCGAAGATCGCGCTAGTTAGTGAGGATAACGGGCTCGGATATGCAACTATTGCCCACTATGTGTCGAGTTATTGTAACCATCCTGTTAGCCAAGTGGTAGGGTAAAATCAGCTGGATGAGATCGAATCTGAACCTCTATGGTCTGTGAGATTTGTCAGGTGTCACGATCTCACAGAGGTCAAATTTTTGACCACTACACCAATAAATAACCTAAAATAGACTTGCCATGTCATGTTAACACCATTTCTCAGCCTTAATTTAATAATACTGGCCGAGTCGACCGAGATATCGGCCGATATATCATTTTTTGCCTACTGCCGATACGATAGGAAAAATCGTTCGTCATATCATTTGCAACAAAATATTTGAAATATCGGCCGAAAAATCGCCCAATAGTGACAAATTACCTAAAATATCGCCCGATATGAAATAACTTATTTATTGCACGACTGGGTGCAATGTATATTATTTTTTACTATCCTTGCATGTTTATTTACATCATTTTTATTAGGCAGATGATATCTATGACACTAAAATAATTTTTAGTTATCAATATTTCATTACATATAGTGTCTGATATGAACGCCTGATATGTGTGTGTATCCCCAATATCTCCCCCGATATCCGATATGAAAAACCCACATCCGATACGATCCCGATATCCTATATTTGAACCTAGTTTCTCAAGCCATGTTACAGAAATTCACTATAGGCCAATGCAGTTACTAAAAGACTGGAAATACATTCGGCTCGATAAAACTTAACAACAGAAGAATATCATTATTACTAATTGCAGCATTGATTGCATCAACTTGTACCATGTATGTTACACTGGCTGATTTAGGAAAAAAATAGGCCAATTGGATGGATCTGATTAATTAGCCACGCGATGAAAAGCTAAGGAAACAATGAAGAAAAAATTTCCTAATTGCTACCCTAAAAGCATACTAAACTATTGGAAGAAGAACAATATGTTAGATTATATTGCATTTATACAATCTTTATTTATGCGAAAAAGATAAAAAATTTATTCACTCTGTGATACTTAAATTAGAAATCTCAAAGAATCGACATATCATTATCCAACATTTCGTAATCCTGCCACTTCTCGTTATGGATGATGAATTTTCTTTATTCTTCTCCCTGTCTCTAATTAATACACATGTCTGAACTTTTATGATGGAAAATTTTAGTTCTTTTGTGCCTTTTAAGACAGTTTCTACACACAAAACTATTATTTAGACATGCCCTTTTATAGAGGAGAAAAGGGGCCAGGAAACAATAATTTTACAACAGTAAAAAACTGCTTAAAAAACTGATCCATCACAGTTTTAAAACAGTCTAAAAACTGATCCATTACAACATTACAGTTTTTTAAAACTAAAAAAATGAACAATATTGGAAATTAATATTGGCTAAACTTTAATGTTAGTGGGACATATAACTGACATTCTCCCACTTGACCCACTAAACTGATTATGATGCAAAACACTCCTTTTTTCTAAAAAAAGAAGAAAATAAAAGAAAAGAGAAGGAAAAGAGGGGGGAAATTTGATATTTGACACGTGATTACGTATAGCCAATAGATCAAATAATATAATACCATAATACTATGATTAGTTCAGGTTATTATGTGAGACATAGCAAGTTATACAACTTTACATGTCATACTCCCGTCTATGTACTACACCATTAATAATCATCACTTATCGAATCCAAAATACCTAACGACCCCTGTAATTTGTCTTGTCAACACATTTTTTGTTAATGAAACATCCAAGCATAATATGTACATAATTGGAAACAGAAAAAATTCAGGAATATAATTTTACTGCGCAAAAGTGTCAATTACATATTTACATTATAGATTGCTGAAAAAACCCATCCTTACAATGCTTTAGTTAATGGATCAGCAACCATAAGAGTAGTACTTAAGTTCTCAATTGATACTCGCTGTCTCTAGACTTTTTCTCTAACAATCAAGTATTTTAATTTCATGTGTTTTAAACCACCAGAATATTTGCCCTTCTTAGAGAAGAAAACATCTGAGGTATTATAACAATATATTTTCAGTGGTCTGGCAATTGAGTCGACAACAACAAGACCTGAAATCCACTATAACAATCAAAAGGACAAGTGGAGTTCGAATAAATGGACCAATATATGTGTACAAGAGGAAGTGAGACAGAGACAAGAAGAACATCATCACGCATTGGCTGTAGTTCAAGGAGGTATAAAAAAGAGGATCAAATATGGGAAGGGAAAGAAGATTCCACCAAAGAAAGGAGACGGTCCTGGGAAAAGTAGTCAGGGTCATAAAGTTGGCTTCACTGTCAAATGCTACTTTTGTGACAAGAAGGGACATGTGAAAAAGAACTGCAGCAAGCGTAAGGCTTGGCTTGAAAAGAAAGGTATGCAACTTTCTTTTGTATATTATGAATCAAATATTGCTGAAATTCCTAACAATACTTCGTGGATTGATTCTGGGGCCACAACTCACATAACGAATTCAATGCAGGGATACCTTACAACCCGGAAATTGAAGGAATGTGAACGATTCGTCCTTATGGAAAACCGTCTCAAAGCTGAAGCGGTAGTTGTTAGAACCTATCGCTTAATCTTAGAGACAGGTCACCAGATGGATCTGATGGAGACATTTTATGTACCTTCGATTTCTAAAAATTTAATTTCAGTTTCCAGATTAGATTATGCTGGATATTTTGTATTATTTGGTAATAAAAAAAACTAAGTTTGATGTCAAACTCAATGATAGTTAGTCATGGTATTTTATGTGATGGATTATATAAACTTACCTTAAATCATGAGTTTGCACAATTCTTATTAACCTTGCATTCGAATATTGGTTTAAAGTGTGGCTTGATTAATGAAAAATCTTGATTCTTGTGGCATAAACAACTTGGACATATTTCAAGGAATAGAATTGAGAGATTAGTGAAGAATGATATTTTAAAAAAATTTAGACTTCAATGATTTAAGAATGTGTGTAGATTGCATAAAAAAAAGCAAATCAAACATATTAAGACAGGTGCCACAAGAAGCAAAAGGCTTCTTAAAATAATACATACGGATATTTGCGGACCACTTTCTATTCCATGTTTTACTGGGAAAGATATTTTATCACTTTTATAGATAATCTATCTCGTTATAGTTATGTTTATCTAATTCATGATAAGTCTCAGGACATTGATATCCTCAAGGTATATATTACTGAGGTTGAAAGACAATTAGATAAAAAGATTAAGATTATGAAATCAGATAGAGATGGTGAATTTTATGGCAAATATGATGAATTAAGCCAACATCCTGGTCCGTTTGCCAAATTTCTTGAAAATTATGGCATTCGTGCTCAATACACAATGCCTGGAACGCCACAACAGAATGGAGTTACTAAGAGGCATAATCATACACTTATGGATATGATTAGAAGCATGATAAGTTACTCAACTGTCCATGATTCACTGTGGGAAGATGCATTAAAGACCGCGATGTATATCTTGAACAGTGTTGCAGCAAGGTTCCTAACAAGGCAGTCCCAACAACTCCTTTTGAGTTATGGACTAGTAGGAAATCAAGTTTGAGACATTTGCATATTTGGGGTTGCCCAGCAGAAGTTAGAGTCTTCATTCCGCATGAGAAGAAGTTAGACTCAAAAACCATTTCTGGATATTTTATTGGTTATCTAGATAAGTATAAAAGGTACAGTTTTTATTGTCCTAGCCAAAATACGAAAATAGTTGAAACCGGAAATGCCGAATTCTTAGAAAATGGCGAAATTAGCGAGAGCAGTGAAACACGAAAAATTTATCTTGAGGAAATAAGGGTAGATATCCCACCATTTTTTTCCGCCTCAAGAAATCATTGTTCCTCAAACTACTCAAAAAGATGAGGATAATGAACAACATAATGGTTCACCACTTCAGAACCACCACAACCAATAGCTTTGAGAAGATCTCAAGAAGAAAGAATATTTGCTATTTCAGATGATTATGTGGTGTATCTAAAAGAATCTGATTTTGATATTGGGATTAATAAAGACCCAGTTTCATTTTCACAAGCTATAAAGAGTGATGATTCTAATAAATGGATCGCTGCTATAAATGAAGAGATGAAATATATGGACAAAAATTGTGTATGGGATCTCATCGAATTGCCTAATAACTATAGGAAAGTCAAATGTAAATGGGCCTTTAAGACCAAGCGTGATGCTAAAGGAAATATCGAGCAATTTAAGGCCGGACTTGTAGCTAAAAGTTTCACTTAGAAAGAAGTTATTGATTATAAAGAGACCTTTTCTCCAGTATCTAAGAAGGCCTCACTCAGAATCATCATGGCACTTGGAGCTCATTATGACTTGGAGCTACATAAAATGGATGTGAAAATTGCATTTCAAAATGAGAGTTTAGATGAGGATATTTATATGGACCAACCTAAAGGGTTCGCAAAGAAAGGCAAAGAACATCTGGCGTGCAAATTAAAGAAATCAATTTATGGTCTTAAACAAGCTTCCAAGCAATGGTACATAAAATTTAATGATATCATTACCTCATTTGGATTCAAAGAAAACACGGTTGATCAGTGTATATATCTGAAAATCAAAGGAAGCAAGTTTATTTTTTTATTTTTATATATGGATGATATTTTGCTAGCCAATAGTGATCTTGGTTTGTTGCACGAAACCAAAGAATATCTTGCAAAGAACTTTAAGATGGTATATGGGTGAGGCATCCTATGTTATTGGCATAGAGATCTTTAGGGATCGTTCTCGAGGATTGCTAGGATTGTCTCAGAAAAATTATATCAATCGAGTCTTAGAAAGATTCAATATGCAAGTATATTCAGTTAGTGATGCACACAAATTCAATGAAAGCCAATGTCCAAAGTATCTTTTGCATTTGTTCTCTTTCTAAATCAATGCATGCACAAACTTGATATTAGTTTCATAGTGGGAATGTTAGAAAGATACCAGAGTAATTCAGGTATGAAACACTGGAAGGCAACAAAGAAAGACATGATGTATCTTCAGGGGACAAAAGATTATATACTCATATATAGAAGATTAGACCAATTAGAAACGATAGGTTACTCAGACTCAGATTTTACTAGTTGTCAAGATAGCAGAAAGTCTACATCTGGTTTCGTATTTCTTTTAGCTAGTGGGGCAATCTCATGGAAAAGTGTGAAACAGTCCATTATTGCTTCATCCACGATAGAGGCTTAGTTTGTGGCATGTTTTAGGGCTATGAGTCATGCCTTATGGTTAAACTGAGAAGGAAGTGAGTTGAGAACAAATTGCACAATGAAAGATTCATCTACATTTATTCCTAATGCACCAAGTTTGCAGCTTTATCAGTCATGTTGAGGATTTGTTGTACTTCTCCATGACCATCATATTCATGGTGGTCAATTCAGCCATAAGTGTGCCCGGGAGTGATTTATCTGGAGATCTAAAATGATCTTCCACCGCCCGTAATAATTCCAATGCACTAGCAGTATGAGGTAAAGAAGTCTTAATGTTGTTAGCAATGGTCATTTTTATAAACATAAGACTGAGTCGGTCTGATCTTTCCCAGGCTTTCATAGAGTTAACCTGTGCTGCAGTGCTTTCAGTAGTAATATATACAGGTTTCTCAACTAAAAGAGCCAGATCAAGATCAACACGCCTAGTATGAATTGGACTTTCTCATACCATTCTGAAAAGTTTGACACGTTCAGGGTCGGAATGCTAGATGCATGAGAGTGCAAGGTAGTGGGAACAGTCACTGAAAATAAGAATAATCATGTTAAGGCTTGAGCCTTTCTTCAATATAGAATGTTAATTCTATAATAATGAACTAGTGATATAACTAAAATCCCTCCTTTGGGTGAAATCTCAGCATATCTAGTGTACACTTAATAGATGATAATGTAATTTATGTCACTTAATATTCAGTCATGTTACCTTTAGGTATCCAATTCTCAATTGTTAAGTTGCATAAATTACAATATCCTTTCTTATTCATAATTATAAGAAAGTGACTCTCCTTTAGGCTATTCTCAATCTTATAATTACGACTGTTATTTTGAAATTATTATTATTATTATTATTATTATTATTTTATGTGATAGATACCTTGCATAGTTTTATATTCATAAGATTCACTAACTTAGGTCACTTTGGCAACTTACTAAATTAATAAACCTTTATGAATGTAAAACTAACCAGTTATACTCTTTTAATTTAATAATTAGGCAACATTCAAACAAAACATGCATAATAAATCTTTTAAACATAACATGTTACCATACAAAATCAAATTATAGTTCCTTGAGTAAATCAAAATACATGGTAAAACATGTTCATGTAAGGAGCAACATATGATTCATACCGTAGAATGGCAAGGGCAATAGTTATTATCAAATTTGAGCCATATTATAAAGGAATTAATATGATTATACAATGTTGTTTGCTGTCATGTTTGAATGAATTCTATTACAGCAGGTTCACTGTTATGTTTGACAACAGAAGCACAATTTTCAATTGAATTTTAATTTTGATCTTGAGATAATCACAAATTTTTGCAAACAAAACTTTATTTAGACATGCACTTTTATAGAGGAGAGAAGGGGCCAGGAAACAATAATTTTATAACAGTAAAATACTACTTAAAAAAAACTGGTCCATCTCAGTTTTAAAAACAGTGTAAAAACTGATCCGTTATGGTTTTTTAAAACGAAAAAAACTGAATAATATTGGACATTAATATTGGCTAACCTTTAATGTTAGTGGGACATATGACTGACACAATAATATTCAAGCTTCTTTAAATGAAAACAAATAACTCATCTTTCGAGGAAAGTTAGAAAAATTATGGTTGGCCTTACATTCACACCAAACAACTCCTTATTTAGAGATCTAAATGACTCTTGAAACACAACTTTTGAACTCAAAAGGCAAATCTTTTTCTAAAAGATACAACCCTTCATTTCAAATAGACATGACTCTTCGAAGAGACACTACTCTTTATTTCTTATCATATCAGGTTTAATTCTCAATATTCTCCCTTAAAGCTGATGTAACCATCCCAAGTTGACTCTGTATTATACAGAATATTTCATGCTTCCATGGCTTTGTGAAAATATCAGCAAGTTGATCTTGGGTCTTGATAGAAATTAGTTCAACTTTATTCTCTTCTATGGTCTCCCGGATAAAATGATAAAGAGTGTCAATGTGTTTGCTCTTTTCATGGAAAACGGGATTCTTTGCAAGTGCAATGGCTGATTTGTTGTCAGTGTAAATATTTGTTGGTTGTTCTTAGCTAAGTTGAAAATCATTAAGTAAATTCTGTAACCAAATTGTATGACAAACTCCAGATGATGCAGCAACATATTCTGCTTCACAAGTAGAATGAGTGACAATAGCTTGCTTCTTTGATGACCAAGAAAATACCGTATTACCCAGGAAGAAAATATAACCCTTAATGCTCTTTCGTTCATCAACATCTCCTGCCCAATCACTGTCAGTATAAGCTGATTGTTCCTTTGATGTAGCTCAGGATCCTTTTGTAGCCATTAAATGAGTAGATTTTGGCTTCTCTATATAACGACTAACCAACCCAACTCCATAGAGAATATCAAGCCTTGTGCAAGTCAAATTGCGAAGACTTTCCACCAAGCTTTTGAAATAAATGGCATCAACATTGCTTGCTTCATCATATCTTGATAATTTGATTCCACAATCAACTGGTGCATTTACTGCATTGATCTCTTCCATATTGAATTTCTTCAAAATAGATTTTGCATAAGCTTCTTGAGAGATGAAAATTCCTTTCTCCTCTTGCTTCACTTCAATACCCAAATAATAGGACATAAGTCCTATGTCAATCATCTCAACCTTGTAAGAAATTTAATAATGCTTAAGGAACTTCATGTAGATTAAATTGCCCATGGATCTAGAATCAAATGCATCTCAAGAAATGAATACACAATTAAACACATACCTGAAGCCATTAGAGGAATAGTGAAGGTATGTTGATGAAGATCTAAGTATTTTCCTTGATCCTTGCAAACCCTAATTGCAACACCTTCTTCTCTCTGTCTCTTTCTCTTTTCACAAACCCCAATTCAATATTATGATGGTTTTTCCACAAAAAGGAAGGTTGTATTCTTTTCAAGAGGAGAGAAGTGGGTCTTACATTTGCAATTAACCATATGTGATAAAACCACCCATCATGGCCCTTAATACCACATATGACTATTATAAACTTTATACAATGTAACCTTTATATTTGGGCATACATAATATCAGTTAGGCTTTAATTATGGAATCCAATAATAAATATAAGGGTAGTGGGCCACCTTAATGTGAGATTAACATTCTCCCACTTGGACCACTAGCCGATTATGATAAAAACTTTGGAAAACAAACAAAAAGACTCATTTCAAAAACATTTTGACTCCATTGGAATCCATACTGAAAAACTTTGACACGTGATCACGAATTTAAAAAAAAATAAAATAAAATAACTGATAAGCCCAAATAAATGAGATACTGTAATACTGCAATTAGCTTGGACCATCAATGTGACTCATAGCGGTTATACAACATCTATGTCATCTCCCTTCTACGTACCACAACATTGATAACCCTTACTAATTGAGTCCATAACCAAAATGACCACTGTAATTTGTCTTGTCAAGACATTTCCTGTTTAACAAACATCCATACATAATATGTGCACACATAATTGGATAACAGGAAATACAGAAACAAACTTTTATTGCGCAATAGTGTCAATTACACAAGTACCAAAAACATACATTACAGATTGCTCAAAAGACCCATTCTAATAATATGTTCTTTGAATGTCTTTGGAGGCAATCCCTTGGTCAATGGATCAGCAACCATTAAAGTGGTACTTATATTTTCAATTGACACCTTCTGTTTCTGAACTCTTTCTCTAACCACCAAGTACTTAAGTTCCATGTGTCTGGAACCACTAGAGTACTTTCCATTCTTAGAAAAGAAAACGGCTGCTGTATTTATCACAAAATATCTTCAGCAGCCTGGCAATAGAATCAACTACACCAAGTGCTGAGATAAAATTACGTAACCATAATGCATGATTCGTGGCCTCAAAACAAGCTATGAACTCAGCCTCCATCGTGGATGAAGCAGTGATAGACTGCTTTACACTCTTCCACGAGATTGCCCCACCTGCCAGCATGAAAATAAAGCCTGAGGTAGACTTCCTGCTATCTGGGCAACCAGCAAAATCTGAGTCCGAATAGCCGATCACTTTCAACTGATCTGATCTCCTATATGTGAGCATATGATCCTTCGTCCCTTGAAGATACTGCATTACTTTCTTTGCCAATTTCCAGTGCTCCATTCCTGGATTACTCTGGTGTCTTCCTAACATCCCAACAGCAAAACTGATATCTGGCCTGGTACAAGTATGTGCATACATCAAGCTCCCAACAGCTGACGCATACGGAACTTTCTGCATTTGACCCTTTTCTAAGTCATTTCTTGGACACTGACTCCCACTTAATTTGTCACCCTTCATAATGGGTGCACAACTGGCTGAACATAATTCCATATGAAATCTTTCCAAGACCCGATTGATATAACCTTTCTGAGACAGTCCTAGCAATCCTCGAGATCTATCCCTGAAGATCTCTATGCCAATGACATAAGCTGCCTCACCCATATCAACCATCTTAAAGTTCTTGGTAAGATAGTCTTTAGTTTCATACAGCAAACCAATATCACTACTGGCTAACAAGATATCATCCACATACAGAACCAAAAAGATAAGCTTGCTCCCACTGATCTTCAGATATATACACTGATCAACAGTGTTTTCTGTAAATCCGAAAGAGGTAATGGTATCATTAAACTTTATATACCATTGCCTGGAAGCTTGTTTCAGTCCGTAGATAGATTTCTGTAATTTGCAAGCCAAGTGTTCTTTTCCTTTCTTTGCGAACCCTTCAGGTTGTTCCATGTAAATTTCCTCATCCAAATTTTCATTCAGAAAAGCTGTTTTCACATCCATTTGATGCAACTCCAAATCATAATGAGCTACAAGGGCCATAATGATTCTAAAAGAGTCCTTCTTTGATACTGGAGAGAAGGTTTCTCTATAATCAATGCCTTCTTTCTGAGTGAAACCTTTAGCCACAAGTCTGGCCTTATATCGTTCGATATTGCCTTTGGAGTCGCGCTTGGTCTTAAAGACCCATTTACACCCGACTGTCTTACAGTTATTAGGCAATTCGACGAGATCCCAGACTTTGTTTTGGTCCATAGATTTCAACTCTTCATTCATAGCATCAATCCATTTACTAGAATCATTGCTTTCTATGGCTTGTGAAAATAAAACTGGATCTTTATTAATCCTAATATCAAAATCAGATTTCTGTAGATACACCACATAATCATCTGAAATGGCAGATTTTCTTTCCCTTTGAGATTTCCTCAAAGCTGCCGGTTGTGGTGGTTCTACAACATTTTCAATGGCGATATCCTCATGAAGTGGTGAACCAATATCATTATGTTGTTCTGGTATCTCAGCTTGATGATCAAGCTGAGGGACAACAATTTCTCTTGAAGTAAAGGGTATTGGGATATTTACCCTTATCACTTCAAGATCTACCTTTCTTGGTTCATCACTCCCACTAATTTCGCCATTCTCAAGGAATCTGGCATTACCAGTTTCAACAATTCTTGTACTATGGTTAGGACAATAAAATTTGTACCCTTTAGACTTATCTGGATAACTAATGAAATACCCAGAAATGGTCCTTGAGTCTAATTTCTTTTCTTGTGGATTATATATTTTAGCCTCTGCTGGACAACCCCAAACATGTAAATGCCTTAAACTAGGTTTCCTACCAGTCCACAACTCGAAAGGAGTTGTTGGGACTGCTTTACTAGGAACCCTGTTCAAGATATACATAGCAGTCTTTAAGGCTTCATTCCACAATGAATTAGGTACATTAGAGAAGCTCATCATGCTCCTAACCATATCCATAAGTGTTCGGTTTCGCCTTTCAGCAACACCATTCTGCTGAGGCGTACCTGATATTGTGTATTGAGCACAAATACCATGCTTTTCTAGAAATTTGGCAAATGGGCCAGGATTTTGTCCTGACTCATCATATCTTCCATAAAACTCACCACCTCGACCTGATCTTATGATTTTAACTTTTCTATCTAATTGTCTCTCAACTTCTGTAATGAACACCTCAAGGATGTCAACAGCCTGAGACTTTTCATGAATTAGATATACATAACCATAACGAGACAGATCATCTATAAAGGTAATGAAGTATCTCTCTCCCGCAAAACATGGAATAGAGAGTGGTCCGCAAATATCTGTATGAATAATCTCAAGAAGCTCTTTACTTCTTGTGGCACCTTTCTTGGTGTGTTTGGTTTGCTTTCCTTTTATGCAATCCACACACAACCCAAAATTAGTGAAGTCTAGGTTATCCAAAATCTCATTCTTCACTAATCTTACGATTCTATCCCTGGAGATATGCCCCAGTCGTCTATGCCACAAGATAGAGGATTTTTCATTAATTAAGCCACGTTTAGAACCAACATTCGAATGCAGAGTTAAAGAGATTGTGCAAATTCATAATTCAAGAAAATTTTATATAAACCATCACATAAAATTCAATGTCCAACCGACATTGAATTAAACATTAAATTGAGTTTTCCACAACTGAATAAAACTGAATATCCAACAACATCTAATTTGGATAATGACATTAAATTCCTAGAAATCGAAGGTACATAAAAAGTGTCTACAAGATCCATCTGATGACCCGTCTCTAATAGTAGTCGATAAGTTCCAACATTCTCGACCTCCACTTTGAGACGGTTCCCCATAAAGACAAATCTCTCACTTTCCTTCGGTTTCCTGGTTGTAAGGAATCCCTGCATTGAATTAGTTATGTGAGTTGTGGCTCCAGAGTTAATCCACCAAGTATTAGAAGGAACTTCAGCAAGATTTGATTCATAACATACAAAAGAAGGATTTATATCTTTCTTTTCGAACCAAGCCTTTCTCTTGTTGCAGTCCTTCTTCACATGTCTTTTTCTGTCACAAAAGTAGCATTTGACAGTGAAAATCTTTCCATGACCCTGGCTACTTTCCCCAGGTTCATTTCCCTTCTTTGGTGGAAACCTCTTACCTCTTCCATACTTTCCCTTCTTATGGATAGCTCCTTGAGTTACTGCCAACACTGAGTGATGTCCTTCTTGCCTCAGTCTCACTTCCTCTTCAACACACATACCAGTCAGCTCATTCAGATTCCACTTATCCTTATGAGTATTATAGTGAATCTTGAATGGTCCAAACTGAGGAGGAAGTGAGCTGAGGATGAACTGTACCAAGAAGAATTCATCCACTTTAATTCCCAGTGTTCCTAACTTGGCAGCTTTATCAGTCATATTAAGAATGTGTTGTTGGACTCCTCTACTACCATCATATTTCATGGTAGTTAGTTCAGCCATAAGGGTGCCAGCTAATGACTTATCAGCAGATTTAAACCGTTCTTTTACAGCAGTTAAAAGTTCTGATGCATTAGTAGTTTGAGGGAGTGAAGTCTTGATATTGTTGGCAATGGTCATCTTAATGAACATGAGACTGAGTCTGTTCGACCTTTCCCAGGTTTTGGCATGACTAACTTGATCTGCTGTACTTTCAGCAGTGATTTCCTCAGGTTTCTCAACTAGTAGAGCCATGTCAAGATCCAGTACACCCAGCGTGAATTGGACATGTTCAAACCATTCAGAAAAGTTTGTACCATCCAGGGCTGGAATGTTAGTTGCATGAGAGTGAAGGGAAGTGGGAACGTTCACTGAAACAAAATAGGACAAGCTCACATTAAGGCCTCGAATCAATACAAAAACTTTAAATTTTATGAAGATGAACTATTGATATCACTTTGATTTCTCCTTTGGGCGAAACCTAAGCATATCTAGCGTTCACTCTACAGGTGAAAACTTTTATCACCTATGTAGGTCTAATATAATTTATGCCACTTAGACAGTAAGTCATGTTACCTTTGGGTATCCAATTCTACACCACTAAGTTGCATAAATTACACTACCTTACCCGGTTCATAATTATTTGAAAGAGACTTTCCTTTGGGCAAGTCCCAATCTCCTAACTAGAACAACCATCGAGAATATTATTGTCTTTAATGTCACCCTCATTGACAAGTCTTTTATGTAGCTGTATATTCATAAGGCTTACTAATATAGGTCACTTTGGCAACTGCTAAATCAATAAACCGTATGAATATAAAACTAACCAATAATATTCTCTAACCTTTTATTTGAGTAATGCTATAATACTCCAATTTTATTACTTGACCAGTTCAATCAATATTAACACAATAATCTCAAATGTGGAACATACATTTATGATTGAACTTAAACAAACATTAGTCGACTGGTCAAGGAACTACTAGTCGACTTGGGACAAGATAAGTCGACTATAAGTTTTAGGTTAGTCGACTAAGACAAAGCAAGTCGACCACAAAATAAAGGTTAGTCGACTAACAGAGAAACAGAAAATCATACAACTCTCGGGTCAACCTGTTAGTCGACTATAGCAAGGGAATAAGTCGACTATAAGTTTTATTAGTCGAGTACTCAAAAATTCAAGTCGACTCCTGTAGTAAAACAGAGAGTTCTCAACTTTCTGAAAAGAGACTTAGTCGACTGGTGTTTCGGGCAAGTCGACTAACAGTCGACGAAACAGTTATCAAATGCGATTTCTATTTCGACGACTGAACCCATTAGAATATGAAAAATTAGGGTTTCTATTACTGAATTTTGATCCCAATTAATTGCACAATTAGAGGAATATTAATAGAATATTAAGGCTACTAAATCCTCTTAAAATTCTACAATTAAATGATCAAAAATTTGATTTTTTTTGAACTGTTAATCAAAAACCCTAATTTCCCATAATCTTAATTCTGAGATGTATTGATTCTTAAACAAAGCTCTGATACCAAATGTAAGAAATTTAATAATGCTTAAGGAACTTCATGTAGATTAAATTGCCCATGAATCTAGAATCAAATGCATCTCAAGAAATGAATACACAATTAAACACATACCTGAAGCCATTAGAGGAATAGTGAAGGTATGTTGATGAAGATCCAAGTATTTTCCTTGATCCTTGCAAACCCTAATTGCAACACCTTCTTCTCTCTGTCTCTTTCTCTTTTCACAAACCCCAATTCAATATTATGATGGTTTTTTTCACAAAAAGGAAGGTTGTATTCTTTTCAAGAGGAGAGAAGTGGGTCTTACATTTGCAATTACCATATGTGATAAAACCACCCATCATGGCCCTTAATACCACATATGACTATTATAAACTTTATACAATGTAACCTTTATATTTGGGCATACATAATATCAGTTAGGCTTTAATTATGGAATCCAATAATAAATATAAGGGTAGTGGGCCACCTTAATGTGAGATTAACAAACCTCTCAAATCATGAAGTCTTTGAACTCTTGGATCATTCTAGCATTATTCCCTATAAATATAAGATCATCAACATACAAAAACAGACCAGTAAGAAATCTCCATTCTTTTCCTTCTTTGTATACAGGGCATGTTCATATGGGCATTTGATGAACCCATTAGCTTGACAATGTTCATCAATCATGTTGTTCCAAGCTCTTAGTGCTTGTTTCAAACCGTATAATGCTTTTTTCAGCTTCAGTACTTTATGCTTCTTCAATAGCAACAACTATATAATCATACTTTGGATCAAGCAATCAAAATATCTTCTCATTCACTCGAACATCTTCAATGGTTTTTCCATCTCGTTGCAATTGATTCACAACAGATGAACTCTTGTGAAATAGTCTGAAATTGACTCTTTGATCTTCATCTCCAGGCCTTCGGACTCTTTTCTAAGTGTTTGGAGTCAAACCTTCTTTAACCTCTCTGCTCTTTTATAGGAATTTTGAAGTATCTCTCATGCTTACTTGGATGTAGTTGCATTTGCTATCTTCTCAAATATTGATTCATCCACACCTTGGTAGATGAAAAATAGGGCCTTCTTGTCCTTCTTTCGTAAGTCCTTTAATGCATCCTTTTGGGCATTTGTTAACCCATCAGTTCCTTATGACTCAGTATAGTCATTCTCTATAACATCCCAAGCATCTTGAGAACCTAGCAATGCCTTCATTTGAATGATCCAATTTTTGAAATTTTCTTTTACGAGGCGGGGAATAATGAAGGGCGCCATGCCATTTACTATCTTCTCCTTGCTCTGATACCACTTTGATAACAAAAAATAAATTTGCGGGGAGGAACAGAGGAAACAACAATGATAAATTTATTTAATCTTCATGAAAGATACAATTCTCACTCAATTCTTCTTCTACTTCCTTTGCCTTACATTCTCACCAAATAACTCTTTATATAGATATCTAATTGACTCTTGAAACACAATTTTTGAACTCAAAAGATACATATCTTTTTAAAAGATATAACCCTTCATTTCAAATAGACACGACTCTTCGAAGAAACACAACTCTTTATTTCTTATCATATCAGGTTTAATTCTCAATACTTGTATATATTATGCTACAAAGATTTGAGCTTCTATGTGTTCTTTATATATGATTGCCAAAAAAAGCAACTTGTATGAAATTTCAGGTTTATGAAAAATAATATTTACTCACACGGGCTGCGGCGTGAATATAGCGTAGGCGCCTTTCATATCTGAAATACAAGTTCTAGACATATCTGAGCACTACTCATCTGAATGTAACTCATATCTCTTATTTGCCTAGCACTACTACTCAATGAAGCTTTAGTGATGAGATAACAATACCAGGTTACTACCAAGAACTGCAAAATACATTTTTTACAAGAGATCCGTAAGAAGACTGCATACCTTGATCAGATGCCTCCAATATTGCTCCTCTGGGCTGTAATAATGTTGAAAACTCTCTACCAGAACCGAGTCAAATGCTATTTATCTTGGAACATACTGTGGAACTGACAGAAAATGATTCTGGATAGCTAACAGATGCCAAGAATTTTTTTAAAAAACAATGTCTAATTGACGGACTCCTTTCTTCGATCATTGCTCATGCAAAACTGACCGTAAATTCTGCACCTACTGGAAACAACCTTAAAGCTGTTGACAAGCTAATAACGGTGGAGCAGGATAAAGTCATCATCATTAAGAACCAGTACATCTTTGGTGCCGACGAAATACTCCCTCCCAATAGCCTTCACTATACTCAAAAACTTCTCCCTCTTTTCAAGAGGAAGAGGAAAGTAAGGCAACCTAAAAATGGGTCTTACAACTCCTAGCTGAGCCAAAGCAGTGGCAAGACTGATTGGATTTGGCTCGCATAACAACCATTCAAAAAGTGCCATCAGTTTGGAATTTAGTGCAGGATTCAAGCCCTAAAATATGAGATCATGCATCAAACTTGGCACAAGGTTACTAGCAACAGATATAACACCGGTAGCCCCAAAAACCCATCTAGCATCATGACACTGGTCCCTACATATCATAATTCCTTTATCAATATACGCTTTAATCCGCTCATTTCCCATGCATTCCTTGACGCCAGCAAAGTTAGGATTCTGTGAAATTGCTTGAATTACAGGAGGAGGAGGAATATCCTGCCCAGTTCTCGGGGGCACATTATATATGATTGTTGGACCCAAAGGAAGGACGCTTCCAAAATGTGAGACAAGCCCTTGCATGGAAGTCATGCCATGATAAGGATTGACATGAAGGGCTGCATGCATGCCTAGAGCAAACCCTGTTCAGTTGCATGGATTGCTTCTTTTGTTGAGTTGCTTCCAACATTTCCTATCACTTTGATTGATGTGCCAAATGATAAGAAAATGGGAGTGCAATAATCAAAGTACAAGAGGGGGTGGTTACTCTTGATACCAAATATTATGCAAATGAGGCTATAAGATATACTAGGAAGAGAGAAGATTTATATTGATTCAACTTGATGAAACAACTAGTGACATGACCTTTATATAAGGCCTAAAGATAAACATGAAAATCAACAAAATTAAAATTTCCGAGTCAAACTTCGTAGAATCTTTCAACGATTCTTTGATCTTCAATTTTCTTACCATTCACTTTCAATTGGTTAACAATAGAAATAATCCGATTGAAATAATCTTCAATAGATTCTGAGTCCTTCATTTTGAGTGTATTAAATTCACTACAAAGAGTTTGTAGCCTTACCATCTTCGTCACCCTCGTCTTTGTCATCTACGTCTTCACCGACAAATTCAAGTTCTCCTCCCTGAAAAACAAATAGCCTGAGAGAGATTTATGAAGATTCAACAAAACATCTGAATGAAGACTTGGTGAATTTTGCTTTATTTGCTAAAGTGGATCTGATTTCTTTTGAAAATGCTTCAAAAGAAAAGAAGTGGAGGAATGCTATGAATCAAGAAATTGATGCCACCCAAAGAAACAAAACATGAGAGCTTGTGGAGCTTCCAAGAGGGAAAAAAAAGCTATTGATGTGAAATGGGTCTACAAGACCAAGCTGAATTCACAAGGTGAAGTGGACAAATACAAGGCTCGTTTGGTGATTAAAGGTTACAAACAAAAATTTAGTTTTAATTATCAAGAAGTATTTGTCCCGGTTGCTCGTCTTGAAACTATAAGAATTGTACTAGCTTTATCGGCACAAAGAGAATGGAAAGTTTATCAATTGGATGTCATATCAACATTCTTGAATGATTTTCTAGAAGAAGAGGTTCATATTAATCAGCCACCTGGTTATGTGAAGAAAGATGCAGAAAATAAGGTGTGTCATTTGAAGAAAGCATTGTATGGACTCAAGCAAGCACCGAGAGCATGGTATAGTTGTTGGCCCGGAGGCCTTCCTCTCTAGTTTTGATGATGATTAACTCATGTAGTTATATTTACTAATAATCTTGTGATTTTAGTTTCAGATCATTAATCAAGATATTAGTTGGTGATTGCTTCAAAAAGAGGAGTTTGGAAGCTTTCACATGGTGATTCCAGTGCCCGAGCATCAAGATCATACCTTTGCACTCGGAGGATTACGTTTGGGATCGAGTCGGCTTGAAGATGGAAGATCGTCAAGAAGACTTAGGTATCCTATAGTTTAGTGTGTTTTAGATCCATGTGTAAAGATAAGAATAGTTGATATGCTCAAGTGCACAACACACACGTTTTATGTTTGGATATTGGTTTTTTCGGTTTTTAATTTAACCGATATTTGTTTTCATGAATAGTTTGATCAAAACAAGTTTAATTGGTTTATGTATAGTAGTTTCATTCTATACATGCATGCTTAACTTTTAAACAAACTTATTTTGACTTTTCTATTCATGTATTGAAAAATCAAAGTTTGATAAAATACAAGTTTTGGTTTTTGGTAAAAATGTTAAGACACAAAAATAGTTTCATATGCTTGATATTTGAGCTAAAATTTTTATCACATGTTTATGTATCAATGCAAAAAGATAAAACTATTTTTGAGTATTTTTAAAAGATATAAAAGAATTTTTAGAAATATTTTTAACATGTGTTTCTGTCCCAGATTTGTGGCTGACAGGCCAGGTCGGCCGACCGCACGGGTCGACCGCACCAAAGGCCGGTCGACCCTTGCGGTCGACCGACGTGCACATGCTTGTGCACGTTTGGCAGTCACAGGGACGGTCGGCCGGGCGGCCGACCGGACCAGAGAGCTTTGCTCTCTGTATCTGGGCGGTCGGCCGAGCGGCCGATCGGATCAGAGAGTCTGCTCTCTGTATCTGGGCGATCGGCCGGACGGTCGACCGGGTTGCCCCAACGGTCACATTTCTGACCGTTGGCGGTCGGCCGGCCGGCCGACCGCTAGGCCTGTCAGGCTGACAGATCAGCCTAACGGCTAGCTTTGTTTTGGGGCTATAAATACCCCATTGCTTGGTGTTTTTAACTAAGATTTTAAGAGCCAAAATTTCTCTGATATTCAAGTGTTTTAAACAAATTTTCAAAAGAGTTTAAGTGCCAAAAAGATCTATCTTTATTTTGTTTTAGGTTTTTGAAAAAATCAAAGAAAAGAGTATTTTGGGAGATTTGTCTTGGTTTTCATTTTCTATCTTTTACAAGAGTTTTCCCAAGTATTTTTCTTTGAGTTTTTGTTTTCCAAACACCTAGTTTTCCACACTTGAGCTATATCTTCTATCCTATTCTATAGGATCTTTGTTTTGTGGAAAAGAGAGATTGTTTGTGGTTGAAAGAAACCACTTGTTGTAAACACCCTTGCTTTGTTGTATCCCTCTTTGGTAGAGGTTGATCGGGTGATTGGTTTGCTCCCTCTTTGGTAGAGGTTGAGATTGTGGTTTGCTACCTCTAGTGAGAGGTGGAGTTGGTTTGTATATCCCTCTTCGGTAGAGGTGTTTGTTGGTTATTGTTTGGCTACGGGCCTACCCCTCGGTTGTGAGGCGGTGTTTGAGAGAGGAGTTCGGTACTCCTAGTGTTGTAACAAATCCTCCTCGGTGGAGGTTCCCTCGGTGGGAGATAGTGGATTGGAAATCCTTCACGGTGGTGAAGGCGGGGATGTAGAGCTAGGGGCTCGAACCTCGAAACATATCTTATTGTTAGCATTTGATCCATTGTCTCTCTAACCCTCTCTCTCTATTTGTGTTGTGCAAAGCATCATTCTTAGCATCATATCATATTTGCTTGTGTTGTGCCTTGCATTTATTCATATTGCTTATTCATTATATGCTTGGATTGCTTGTGTGTGTGCCTCACTTGTACTTAACCACAAGAGCTTCATATAGCACCTCAACCCATATTTAGGGGAATCAAGAGGAGTTAGTCCAGAGCCCTTCACGGGGAATTCGGCTACACTTATGTGTTGTATTAAGTGTTTGTGCAAATTTGTTTTAAGCTTCCGCATTTAGCGCATTTAGTTTCTAGATTAGCATTATCACCTATTCACCCCCCTCTAGGTGATTTTCAATTGGTATCAGAGCCTACGCTCCTGATACTTAGGCTTAACATCCTAGGAGTGAGATCCTTTGTTTGCTAATCTACATTTGCATTTACTTGTTTGCACACATATAGTTTGGACCCATGGACTTCATGACCCCACCTATGTTTGACCCTTCCAACATCATTGTTTGGAAGATTAGGATGTCCGTTTATTTACAAACCCTAGGACATAAGGTTTACCTTGCCATTACCAAGGAATCCTACCTTAGTGATAGCAAGCATATAGGGGCCAATGCACAAGCCCTTGAGGCCATTAGAAGCACGCTATCAAAAGATTATCTTATGTATGTTTCTAATCTTGATTCCACCTTTGCAGTGTGGAACAAGTTGACAACCACAACCACCACTTCCAAGCTTCAAGTACCAATCCAACCGAAGGAAGAATCTAGTGGAGAATCCGAGCCACAACAATGCTATATGGTCTAAGGGAATGACTCCCTTGAGGTACACTCGGAAACCCACTTAGATGATGATGTTGATGCTAGTTCTTCATGTGATGATTATGATGCCCATGCCTTAAATGAAGAACTTTCCATTGTTTGTGAAAAATTAATAGAAAAATATAAGATTTTGAAAAAGAAATTTCTAGGAATTGAAAAAGAAAATAAAAGTTTGCATTCTAGACTTGACAAGGTTTTGCAAGAGAAGGTTGAGGTCTATAATGAAAGGGATTCATTGAGATCTCAACTAGACCTTGCACTAAAAGAAAATAATTTTTTGAAAAATAAAATGATTGTGAAATATTTTGAAGAAAAATGAAAACTTGTCTTCAAAAATTGATTTTGTTTTAAAGGAGAATGTTGCTTTGAAAAATAAAATATTTCTATTTCAAATGATTTAAATGTTTGTTTGAAGAAAAATGAGTTTTTGAAAAATAAGATTGATTCCCATGTTTGCCATGCTAGGGTAGTTTCACCTAGATCACCCATTGCATGTACCTCTTCTTCTAGGATTAATGATGATATTTGTTTACTTAAGAAGAGTGTAGATTGTTTGGGCTCCACTTTGAGCCAATGTGTAGTGGGTTATACACGTTTGGAAACTTTGTTTCGAAAGAAACAAGTTCCATCTATTATGCATGCACACCCTCCACGGCATACACATGCTTCTCACGGACA
Source organism: Agave tequilana (assembly GCA_038442645.1). Taxonomy (NCBI): domain Eukaryota; kingdom Viridiplantae; phylum Streptophyta; class Magnoliopsida; order Asparagales; family Asparagaceae; genus Agave; species Agave tequilana. The sequence goes on along the minus strand of JAVJIF010018733.1, from coordinate 73,504 downwards.
CCATAACACGATGTATGCTCATGTGTACACTTGTACACATTGTGGACGTAAGGGCCACCTTGCTAAATTTTGCTTTGATAGATTACATAATGTAAATTTAGCAAATAATTTTGTTTGGGTTAGAGAAGGTACTAACCCCCATGGACCCAAAAAGTTGTGGGTACCAAAGATCACCCCTCTTGTATTTGATGTAGGAGTGGGCTCTCACATGACGTGAGAGTGGCGGTACCTTGAAGTGGATGCGTTCCGTGCTTAAAGAAAACAATTTGGATGCATCACTTTCAAGGGGAGTTTGGTGGAGAGGACCACCATTGGTTTGGAGAACTAGAGAGGTGCCTTCATCGGTTTTGGTATCAATCTCTAACTCCCGTTTATATTTGCATGCTTTTCATGTCGTTGATTTATAGCACGTCATGTTTTAAAGCTCATTATGATTATACCATGTGATTTAGATTAGTGATATACATGTTTAGTTATTTGAGACACCCATGGACCTATTTTTGTGTTCTCACTTTGTTTTTAAACTAATATGTATGTCCTAGATCTAATGCATGTGCATGTACATGATGATCATATGTGTGTTTATGATTTTTGTTTTGTTTTGATGTTTATAGTTTATTATGTTAAATGCCATGATTATTAGATCATTGACATGCATGTATAGCTTTTGAGATCACCCATGTTTATATGGACCCATATATTGTGTTCTCACCATTATTTAGCTATTATGTATATCATAGGTCTAATAGCATGTGGATTTACATAATGATCATTTTTGCAATTATCATGTTGATTTATGATTTGAATATATATATTTAGATGTTAGTTTTTCATGAAAACTAAGATTTATACTTATGCATAGAATGGGCCACAAGTAACTCTTTTTTTTGTTTGTGCTTGAATGCTTATTTGTATCCATTAGATGTCTAGTATAGTCTAGTTTTGATGATTCATGCATTCTAACTTGTATTCCCTATTTTGGACATGTTTTATGATCATGTGTGTTTTCGCTTCATGTATATGTCTACTTTGCCAAACTTTAAGATACTCATGTATACCCGTTGAGTCATTTGCTTTTCATGCAAATCTTTATTATGGACTCAAATTGTGTTTAGGGATATGTATGTATACTTTTTGTGTTTGTCAAAACATACATATGCCTTGAAGTATGATTTGTGTTCAAATGAAAATTTTCAAATGAAAATTTAAGTTTCTTATGATTTTCATGTTTCAAGGAATTAATTGAGCTTAATTGAACATCCTTCGTGATTATAATCTTCACATCTTACTTGTACACTCACATTTATTGTTTACTCATGTGTTTGTTTTCATGAGTCATATTTATGCTTAATTGATTATGAGTGTTGACTATTTTGTGAATTTCATGTTTATGAAAAATAATTTTGTTTTCATTCCTTGCTTGAAGGATTTCGTACCAGTTAACAAGTTTTTCCATTTAACTAGTTCGTATTCTTCATTTTGGTAGAGTTTTTCAAATAAAGCTTATTTTCAAATCTATTTTTTTGAAAACCCCTACCATCCATGGGCGGTTGGTTGGGAGACCATGCCTCATGTATGCTTTATATTGAAAATCATTTTAAACTTGAACATGGTTGGGTGGTAGTTATATGATGTATACACTTGATCATTATTATTGTTTCAATTGGTATCATTGAAACTCTTTCAATTGGTATCAATTTTGACCTTTCTTGTATACTCATATATGTTTGTATGTATGTATGCTTTAATTCCAAGAATATCAATTTCAATTGGTATCTATTTTTCATACATATATATATGTTTGTGTTTATGCTAAGCTTGAGCTTCAATTTTGTTTCAATTGATTAGTTTTCAATTGCTTTTCAATTGGTATCTTATTTCAAGCCTATGCATGTGTTTTGTTGGTATTTCATAAAGGGGGAGAAAATTCGATTTTCATATTTACAATTGGTATCAGATTTGTTTTATTGAGAAAATTCAAAATTTTGTTTTAAAAGATAAATACAAAAGTTTTGATTTGTATTGCCTATATGCAAGGAGAGCTTAACATCTCTTCTACATATAGATTCATGTTGAGTGTATCTTGTATTGAAGAGCTTGACAATCTCTTCTTTATGTGATACACGTGTGTAGGGGGAGCTTCACATCTCCTCTTATGCATTGCATAGTGTACGTTATGTGAATTAGGGCTTGTCATCCCTCCTTCATGTAATGTATTTATGTAGGGAAGCTTCACATCTTCCTCTTCATGAATGTATATTGCATATACCATTTGTTGATTGATCCATGTTTACTTTCAATTGTATCAAGATGCTACTTTGACATATTTTCAATTGATACCTTAATTGATTGTCACCCCTATTTGGTTTTGTTTTTGTTTTAGACAAAAGGGGAAAATATTGTTTTTATTAACCCTTTATTGATTCATTGTTTCGAACAATAAAAGGGAGAAAAATTTATTTGATTCAGTTTTGCTTTTACCCTTTATTGATGATTGTTTCTTTGTATTAAAAAGGGGAGAAGATTTTGTTTTGTTTTGGTTTTTATCCCTTTGTTGATGATTGACAAAAAGGGGAGAAAGATTTTGAGTTTGATATATGCATATTTATGTTTTACATATATTAAGTTTAATTTAGTTTAATTTTAATTGGTATCTAGAGCATGTTTTGTTTTTGAACATTTCATTGGTATTTAGAGCCTTTTATTGTTTATGCATAGATATGCATTCATATTTAAGAGCCTTCATTGCATATTCATTATATTTATTTGTTTATGCATGAGTTAAGGGGAGCTTCTTTGAAGCTTAACTTTAATCCATGCATATATAACTCCATGAGTTTTGTCATCATCAAAAATGGGGAGATTGTTAGCCCGGAGGCCTTCCTCTCTAGTTTTGATGATGATTAACTCATATAGTTATGTTTACTAATAATCTTGTGATTTTAGTTTCAGATCATTAATCAAGATATTAGTTGGTGATTGCTTCAAAAAGAGGAGTTTGGAAGCTTTCACATGGTGATTCCAGTGCCCGAGCATCAAGATCATACCTTTGCACTCGGAGGATCACGTTTGGGATCGAGTCGGCTTGAAGATGGAAGATCGTCAAGAAGACTTAGGTATCCTATAGTTTAGTGTGTTTTAAATCCATGTGTAAAGATAAGAATAGTTGATATGCTCAAGTGCATAACACACACGTTTTATGTTTGGATATTGGTTTTTCGGTTTTTAGTTTAATCGATATTTGTTTTTATGAATAGTTTGATCAAAACAAGTTTAATTGGTTTATGTATAGTAGTTTCATTCTATACATGCATGCTTAACTTTTAAACAAACTTATTTTGACTTTTCTATTCATGTATTGAAAAATCAAAGTTTGATAAAATACAAGTTTTGATTTTTGGTAAAAATGTTAAGACACAAAAATAGTTTTCATATGCTTGATATTTGAGCTAAACTTTTTATCACATGTTTATGTATCAATGCAAAAAGATAAAACTATTTTTGGGTATTTTTACAAGAGATAAAAGAATTTTTAAAAATATTTTTAACATGTGTTTCTGTCCCAGATTTGTGGCTGACAGGCCAGGTCGGCCGACCGCACGGGTCGACCGCACCAAAGGCCGGTCGACCCTTGCGGTCGACCGACGTGCACAGGCTTGTGCACGTTTGGCAGTCACAGGGACGGTCGGCCGGGCGGCCGACCGGACCAGAGAGCTTTGCTCTCTGTATCTGGGCGGTCGGCCGAGCGGCCGACTGGATCAGAGAGTCTGCTCTCTGTATCTGGGCAGTCGGCCGGACGGTCGACCGGGTTGCCCCAACGGTCACATTTCTGACCGTTGGCGATCGGCCGGCCGGCCGACCGCTAGGCCTGTCAGGCTGACAGATCAGCCTAACGGCTAGTTTTGTTTTGGGGCTATAAATACCCAGTTTGCTTGGTGTTTTTAAGTAAGATTTTAAGAGCCAAAATTTCTCTGATATTAAAGTATTTTAAACAAGTTTTCAAAAGAGTTTAAGTGCCAAAAAGATCTATCTTTATTTTGTTTTAGGTTTTTGGAAAAATCAAAGAAAAGAGTATTTTGGGAGATTTGTCTTCGTTTTCATTTTCTATCTTTTACAAGAGTTTTCCCAAGTATTTTTCTTTGAGTTTTTGTTTTCCAAACACCTAGTTTTCCACACTTGAGCTATATCTTCTATCCTATTCTATAGGATCTTTGTTTTGTGGAAAAGAGAGATTGTTTGTGTTTGAAAGAAACCACTTGTTGTAAACACCCTTGCTTTGTTGTATCCCTCTTTGGTAGAGCTTGATCGGGTGATTGGTTTGCCCCCTCTTTGGTAGAGGTTGAGATTGTGGTTTGCTCCCTCTAGTGAGAGGTGGAGTTGGTTTGTATATCCCTCTTCGGTAGAGGTGTTTGTTGGTTGTTGTTTGGCTACGGGCCTACCCCTCAGTTGTGAGGCGGTGTTTGAGAGAGGAGTTCGGTACTCCAGTGTTGTAACAAATCCTCCTCGGTGGAGGTTCCCTCGGTGGGAGATAGTGGATTGGAAATCCTTCACGGTGGTGAAGGCGGGGATGTAGAGCTAGGGGCTCGAACCTCGAAACATATCTTATTGTTAGCATTTGATCCATTGTCTCTCTAACCCTCTCTCTCTATTTGTGTTGTGCAAAGCATCATTCTTAGCATCATATCATATTTGCTTGTGTTGTGCCTTGCATTTATTCATATTGCTTATTCATTATATGCTTGGATTGCTTGTGTGTGTGCCTCACTTGTACTTAACCATAGAGCTTCATATAGCACCTCAACCCATATTTAGGGGAATCAAGAGGAGTTAGTCCAGAGCCCTTCACGGGGAATTCGGCTACACTTGTGTGTTGTATTAAGTGTTTGTGCAAATTTGTTTTAAGCTTCCGCATTTAGCGCATTTAGTTTCTAGATTAGCATTATCATCTATTCACCCCCCCTCTAGGTGATTTTCAATAGTCGCATCGAAGGATACTTTATGAAGAATGATTTTAAAAAGTGTCCTTTTGATCATACTCTCTACATCAAAGAAAGTGATCAAGATAAATTCTTGATTGTTTCCTTATATGTTGATGATCTTATTTTTACCGGCAATTCTACAAGCATGTGTAATGAATTCAAGAGGAATTTAATGTGTGAATTCGAAATGATCGATATGGGTCTACTTCATTTCTTTCTTGAAATTGAGGTCAAGCAGCAAGAAGATGGTCATTTCACAAAAGAAATATTCAAATGATATTTTGAAAAGGTTTAAAATAAAGAGTGCAATAACTCTATGCACTCCGATGGAGGTTGGTTTGAAGCTTAGTAAATCTGAAAATGAAAAAAACGTTGATGGAATTATCTATCGAAGTCTTGTTGGTAGTCTTATGTACTTGACTGCAACAAGACCGGATCTTATGTTCACTGTAAGCATGCTTCGATTCATAGAATCACTAAAGAAAAGCCATTGGGAAGCAGGAAAAAAGATTCTAAGGTAATTTTGTGAAATCATCAATGAAGGCATACATTATAAAAGAGTGGAAGATTCAACTTTGACTGGCTATTGTGATAGTGATTGGGGTGGAAGTTTTGATGATTGCAGAAGCACTTCCGGTTATTCTTTTTATATTAGTTTAGGTGCAATCTCATAGGCATCCAAGAAGCAAATTCTTGTTGTATTTTCTACAGCAAAAGCAGAGTATATTTCATTGGCATTAGCTTCGTGTCAAGCACTCTGGATCAGGTGGATCTTGAGCGAACTCAAGCATGAACAAGTTGAAGCAACTACATTGTTTTGTGATAATAGTTCAACTATTTATCTTACAAAGAATCCTGTTTTTCATGGAAAAGCAAGCACATAAGGATTAAGTATCACCTCATTCGGGACTTAGTAAAAGATGGTGAGATCAATGTCATGCATTGCAAAACACAAGAGCAAATTGCTGACATCTTTACAAAAGCTTTGAAGTATGACATTTTCAAGAAGATGAAGAAAAAACTTGGTATAGTGATAATCTAGCTTAAGGGAGGTTGTTGGAAATATAAGCTAGACTTTTCGTATCCCATTTGTATCCTCGGTTTCTCAAGACACCTTGAACCTAACTACAAACTTTTTGTGTCCCGGATACATTGGAGAATACTCTTCATACAATGAACAAAACATTTCATATTTTGTGATGTAGTCAGGGGGATGAACCTAATCTATTTATGTTGCATGAATGTATTTACTAATGTATCAGGGATACGAGAAGTTTATAGTTAGGTTTAATGTGTCTTGAGAAACCGAGGGGACAAATGGGATAAAAGTCGTCAAGCTTATATTTCCAACACCAAAGCAGTTTATTGTGTGACCTTTAAGCATGATGTGTTCATCCCAGCTCATTAGGTGACCTTCACCAGTTGTACCTCCTACTATCACTCCTTCAACACCATTAGCAATCTGCATGTTGATCAGTGAGTCATAGGCTTCGATGTCAAATCACCCATCAGGCAGGTATGGGGTCTTAATGGCCGTGATTAATCTGAGACTTCTTATGTCCTTCACTGATGTCCTGCATTAGCAACAATATATATATATATATATATATATATATATATATATATATATATATATATATATATATATATATATATATATATAGTGAGTTCATCCCCTAAGAACGGTTCTCACGAATTCATGTGAGAACTTTCACGTGGGCCGTCGGATCTAATAGAGATCTAGTTTTATTTGATTTGATCTATCAGATCCGACGACCCACGTGAAAGTTCTCACAGAAATCCGTGAGAATCGTTCTTAGAGGATCAGCTCCCTATATATATATATATATATATATATATATATATATATATATATATATATATATATATATATATATATATATATATATATATAGTTGAGCTGGGCTACTTTCGAAAGTATCAAGAATGTCGATGCTCCCAATTTGATTTGATTGATACACCACCCATATGCAAGATCTAAACCGTTATCATTTACTCGTTCATCAAAATATTCTCAAAGTTAAGCAGTTTTAAGTCTCTCAAAATGTCGATTTTTTAGTCACTTTGATGACATAATGATTCCTAATAACACTTTCCCTCAAGTTGGAGAATATACATCATAGAGGTCGAGCTTGTCCCAAATAAATCAACTCGGGTCTTCCCAAGAGGCTTCATGAGCATATCTATCAGCTAATGAGTTGATGAAACATGTCGAATTTGGATGACTTTATGATCTACCACCTTTTGGAGCACCACATGACAATTATTCCAATGTGTTTTGTGCACTTGTGAAATACATAAGTTTTAGCAATATGATTGACAACTTGATTGTCACAATTCAACCTCATACAAGCTTCTAAAGTGAAACCAAGCTCCAACAGGAGATCCTTTACCCAAACCAACTATTAAATCTGGCATCTCACAATATCCTAACTCAGCACTAGACTGTGCCACACTCTATCTTACTCCTCCAAGACACAAAATCCCCACTTATAAATACACAGCAGTATGTGAATGAAACAATCTACACGAGTTACAAGAATATAGAAGATCTCCATAACGGAGTCCTGCTGCCCGCTTAGAGCAAGTACCACAACATCACTACACAAAAAAAGAGCTTTAGATTTTTCGGGCTTAGCGAGAAAGGGATCGTAAACATGAACTTTAAAAGGAATCACTCCATTGAAGTTTGAGAAAGAGAGTGGGTGGAGTACAAATTGCACTCTAACAAGAAGGATGGAGGTCAACAAACACCATGCACATAAATTTAAGACCAGCCCGCACATTTTCAAATGTTAGAACTGTGTAATTTATGGTCATAGTAGATCAGAGTGTGATATCAGCTTCTCGTGTTGGAAGTTCTCTCATTCTTGTTTGTTCAGCTACTTTTGTTGTGTGTGACACATTCTCTTTTCTTCCTTGTTCTTGTTTCTTTCTTCTTGCGGTTGGTTTTGGGTCTGTGTAGACTGGGTAGGGTCAAGATGGCATGGTTATAAAAAAGAGAGATGAAGATGACCGAGCTAAGGAAAAATACTGCTACAACACGGCTTTTGGGACTCTTGCAGACAGTTAGGCAGGGCAGGAGGACACGTATGGGGAAATATGATATTTATTGTCTCACTGCCTTGTCACTATTTCAGCAGACTTAAACCATCTGCTTGCTGTCATGCATGCTGCTCTGTAAGTGTTGCAGAAGTTGCAGAAGTATGTTGTTGCTCCGCACCTAATTTTTGCCTTTTCTCTTCATGTCATCATCTTTGTGGTGGAGATTTTCCGCTGCGAGCGATCAGACGGTCGATCCTCACCACAAACGAGGGAAGAGTTGAGTGGAGTTTCAGAGTGCGGGAGATAATAAAGCAAAGCACATAAGAGACATAGGATTTTTTACGTGGAAACCATTGGCAGCTTTGCAAGCAATCAGAGTAAACATAATCGTAACTAGCTCTGTACTTTATCCAAATAAAGTGGCTTAAGAATGTAATAAATGAACAATAACAACCAAAGCTTTTTATTCCAAAATTTGTGGCCCATTACATGAATCCTTTTCTTCTGTCAGCTCTCTTGAGGGTCATATTCTTAAATTAACAACTATCATATCCCTTTTATTGCCTCACTCAAAGTTTATGCCTACCTTTGTTCGTTGTTGCTTCATTACTTGCTATCCTACACACCAAATTAGCACACTTGAAGGCCTGTGTTCCACATCTTCAATCCCTCTCAGTTGGCTTTCCCTTATTTTTCCTCAGTGTAATAAATGATCAACTACTGAATATAAATAGCTAGGAGACTGTCATATGGAATTAAAATAATACACAGTCTAGCAAGTATATCTGTGATCATAATATATCTAAGTTTAGACATATTTATTTTGTATCTGTCTTTAAACTAGAATGTAATTATTTCTGGGGCAGTTGTATTATGGCTAACAAGGTTCTTGTTGAGGTGAAGAAGATGAAGAAACTGCCATATACCCTCAATTAGGTTGAGTCATTTATTTATAGAGAAAAAAAATACAAGTCCTAATAGGACTAGGTATACAGAAGGTCATACTTGGAGCAGGAGAATTCAAAATAAAGAAAAGAAAATTTCTATTTCTGCTATAACAAACAATCTTGTTTCTACTTTAATGCCCCCCCCCCCCCCCCCCCCCCCCCTCCAAAAAAATAATAATAATAAATAACAATAAAACTAGAGCATAGATGTAAATCATGCTTAGCTTGCTATACAAAATATATAAAACTCTTTCTGAATAAGGCTTCAGTGAATATTGTTGGCCTTGAGGATACTTGAGCCAATAATACCTTAAGTTTTGATGATTAACAAACCATCTAAATTGTTAATGTTCTATGGAGTGCGTTTTGTGCTAAACAGGTTATTCTATAGCAAACAAACTATAAATCCATAAAAGATGTTGGATGGAATGTGCTTACAATGCAAAATCCAAATTAGAGGTGGTGAAAATAGAAGCAAGAGAATCGAGTCGAAGATTACTAAATCTACTTTAATACCATTAAGGTAAAAAGAATTAAGACAAGACGGTCAATTGACAATAAATCGCATTTTCACACTTGCATTTTCACGTCTCGTTTTGATTTCAGGTTTATTTTATTCAAAGTTCTATCAAGTAACTTAAAAATCTCAAATTGTGTTCAAAATATCAATTTAGGGCTTTATACTTTGATTATATATTTGTTAGAATTTTTACAAAAAAAATCATACTTTTTCTCAGATATTTAAATCAATTTTTCGAGATTGGGATTGGGGATCATATGGATCAACCACCAAAACGTAGCAGTCGACTAGATTATAACTAAGTTTTCAAATTCTAAAGCAGCGCGAAACTGGGTCGATCGCTGGGTCGATGCTTCATCTGCTACTTGTCAATATTTTGATCCCAACTCTCAGGTTGATCGTCGGGTTCGTGCTTCATCCGCCCAATACACAATTTGCACTAGGCCGAGTCGACCGTCAGATAAGTTCTTCGTCTGCCCATTGCAAGATTTGCACTAGGCCAGATCGACCGCCATGGATGAATCATCATCCGCTGCTTGTTAGTCTAGTGACCCAACTCTTGGGCACGTGACTGATCGACCGCCACAGTCGATCGATAGTTCGCTAGAGACTTTTTTGTCTCATCTGGTTTGACCGCCGGTCGGTCATGGGTTCTGTAGTTTTTAAATTTGTATGGGAACTTTTCTGAATTTTTTAATATTTTAATCAAATAGCACAGTACTTTTTCTGCAATGGCACAATTCCACGTGACTATTGACAAAATCACTGTTCTTCGTCAGATCAACTGCCAGGGACCATCAAATGTCCACTCGTCGTAGCGCGCTGGCGGCTGCAGGTTAAGCGGTCAATCTGATCGACTGCCAAGCTTCAACGGTTGACCGTATTGCTACATCTTCTAATTTTGAGAGTATCTTGACACGAAATTTTGGGTTGAACTTCTCACCCACGCTTACCTTCTTCTCTTTATAAATACTAGTTCTCAAAACTCTTTCAACAACTTTTAAGAAACTTTTGATAAACATTTGAGAAAATTTTCTGTAGCTTTTCACTCAAAGATTTCCAAAGCAAAATTTCACTCTCACAAGCTTATTCTTCAACTTTTTCAATAGTGATTCAAAGTGTGCTTTCTTGTTGTGATTGAGACTTGCTTTTCATCTTTTATTTTTCAATCTCAATCTCCTCAAAAGTTCATTTAGATTCTATATCTATGCTTTCAATAACTTTTGGAATATTATTATCACTAAAAAAGATATTGTGCTTTAGTTTCTTCCATAAGTTTAATTTCTTCATTCTTTAAAATAGAGTGATCTACTTGTGCTTTCTAGTTGTGATTGAGAATTGATTTACATTTTCTACTCTCTATTCTCAATTTTTTCAAAAGCTCTATAGATTCTAAATTAAAGATTTTATCTTGATTTTCATGTATCTAGATCTAAAGAAATAATTTGAAGAGCTTGTTTTCCCATTCTTTTCTCAACATTCAAAAGAGTGATTTGTACTTTTAAGATTCTTGATTGAGATATTGTTTTACACTTGCTATTTTTTCCTCTCAATCTTTTTCAAAGCACTCAAGAATTTAAGATCTAAAACTTTCAACTTGTTAATTTATTTATTTAGATGTATTCTTGATCAAATATTTTGAAAAGCTAATTTTCTTTTCTATCTAAAGATTCAAAGAGTCATACTTTTGTGCTTTCAAGCTTCTTGATTGAGATATTGTTTTGACACTTTCTATATTTCTTTCTCAATCTTTTCAAAAGCACTAAAAGTTTTTAGATCTAAAGATTTTATTTTAATTTATCATTCATTTAGATTTAAAATGCGAAGTTATACTTGTTTCAATTATTCTTGTTAGTAGAGCCTCAAGTTGTAATTTTTATTTCTTGACATTGGAGCTACAATATTTCTCATCTTGTAAAGAGAACAAATTCTTATTGTGATTATTTGTTGGTGAGAAAATTCAACCACTTGAGAAGTGAGTTGATGAAGGTCTACACTTCTATCTGAAAAGGAAGTGGATTGTAAGGTCTAAGCATTTACCCAAAAAGAAAGTTATTGTAAAGGTCTAGATTTCTACCTAGTAAGAAAGTCGGTGTAAATCAAATCACTTGAAAAGTGGGTGGGTACAAAGTCTATGTGATGTGAAACGGTGAGTGCGTGTCATGTAGGGAACCAATAATAGAATCAAATTCGCAACGTTTCACCAAATAAAATGATATTCGACAGGAAAGTAATTCAAAACTAATTATGTTGCATATGGATTCAAACAAGATTGCAAGTGTTGCTTTGAACATCTTTAATCTTAATAAATTAAAAAAAAAACAATAATCATGCATGATTATGACAATTCTATTCGTAATATTAAGACAAGCAATTCACAAGTTAACAGATTCGCACATCTCATCAAATAATGGGCAGTAAGAAAAGATGATAAAATTTTAGAGATAAACTTGCAGTGTAACCCAACTAATAATTCGAATATCTAAATAAAACTCATTGATATGACTCATGTTATTATCTTTGGAGGAGTTGATTGTGCCTGAATACTTGCATTTCAAGAAAAAGCTAGCAGATGAAAACTCATAAGAAAACTTTGTTCTTGAGTGAGGCTAGAATTTTATTGAATGACTCTATTGCTTTTCGTGCTCAAGGGGAGCTACTTGCTCAACAAGGAAATGAACCTGGCCGATAAGATATAATTTTGATTTTTGATTACAGACGATATTGGATGCCTTCAGATAATAAGGAACAATGATCTTGAAGAACTGCGAGAATTGGCTTCAGGAAGATTTGGAAACAGTAAGGGAGAATACAGAAAACAGAGGAAGAGAAGAGAGGTATCGAGAGAAAGCAAACATGAATAATCTTCACTTAAAAGTCTAAGTGCTTCCAAGTTGGGATTTCTGGTGCTTTACTGAAACAAAGATAGAGGGAACAAGCCAAAGAGAGGAGAAGGGAGGAGACTAGAGAGAGAAGACAATAGAGAAAGCAAGCAGGCAATGGAGTCTTTAATTTTTCATTCATCATCATAAAAATAGAAGTACATCTTTGCCTTTTAACAGGTTATAGTTCCAGAACAACTCCAACTACCCACTACCACAAGTCATAACCACTACCCATGACGTACCTCCACAAACTAATAAGATACAACTGACATACAGTAAAATACAAAGCAAATACAATAGAAATACAATAAATACACTAAATCACAAACACAAAAACTACATTCAGAAATCAGCTCTGATGTCATCATCAATTCTCCCTAAATGGGAGAGAACTCAACCCCAATGAGTCATTACAGAGCTGCTCTTTTACTGCTGTTAGTTTGTTTCTTGCATCTCATAATATTAGTCAAGTTGCACCATAAATTCATCATCTAAAATATTATCAATTTTTTCTATTGTATAAGATGAATATCTAAAAGTAGAGAAATGAAGGACTCTCAAAATTTTGCTCAGGGTAAGACTCATCAACCAGTAGGTTTATGGATAATCAAAATCTTGTAAATCACTTAGTCTTCAATATTGAACTGGTGCCAAATACATAGCATAAGTATTGTAATTTAAATTCTTTTAAGATTTGAAAAGCCCAACACTGCGGGCATGCAAATCTTTAACAGCTTCCCGGAGAAACCATTTCGGACGAATCCTAACCATCACAAAATTGTCAACACTAAAGTTTAAAATTCCTTTCCTTATATCAGACTATAACTTATAGTTATTGTTGCTTTTCAAATATATCACTAATTTTTCATGTGTAAAACTTGCATGTGTGTGATAAAATATGATGTAGACTCAAATGTTTGGCCTAAAATGTAAACTCAAAAACTCTATAATGAAGTGCAACAGAGAACTTAACTTAGTGCTTAGCATATGTTAAAAGGATCTTCCATAAGATAGCTCATGAACCTCTCCTTACTGGACATAAAAAGTGTTACGAACTTGGTTCAGCGGTCATTAATACTCACGGTCTTTATCAAAAGGGATTATTAGGCGAATCATACTAAATGTGTATGGAAATTTACTTGTTATTTTAACAAGTGAGATCCTAACAGGTAAAGTCTGAAGAAAAGCACGTTAAGATTTAACCATAATGTCACGTCCCACTGTTCAAAATAGAGTACATGACATGATCGGCAACCTGTACATGTCGGGTAGAACGTCCCAACGTATACACGTTAAGCCTGCTGTAGATCTGTACAAGTTTTCTGATATGATAACAACACTGCTAATATATATATATATATATATATATATATATATATATATATATATATATATATATATATATATATATATATATATATATAACAAGAGAACAAGAGTACATAACACAGTTAATACAGTACCAAAAGTACAGTACAGTACACCAGAGTCCATCAGCATAATTATACAGTAACAAAAACAGAAAAACATATGTACAACTAAGAAACATACTACGAACTCAAAAGAGACGGTAGACGCACGAACTGTCCTACAGCTGCTCAGCCAAACCGTCTAGGTACTCCGCGTCCTCCTCTGATGGTATAACCACAGACTCTATATCTGGGCAAACAAACCCAGGGTCTCAGATGCGACCGAGCAAGTGTACAAAGAAAAGGCAAGAAGAATAAAAATAAGATAATGAAATATGCAGAAGGCTGATACAAGACGTGTAATAAGATGACGATAATCAAAACATCAGGGAAGTACTTTTCACTACATTGTCTAGGAGGATCTACATGTGTGATACGAGACTTAATAATTGAGGAGTTCTGATCAGGTGAGTGTATCCCGTGCATACCCGGGATCACGGCCTTAAACGGACCCCTGGCTGCTAAGACCAGGGCCCTCCGCTAAGAGGGGAGCACGAAACAAGTAACGGGAGCTCATGGAGCTATACAATCGGTAGGTAGCACTACCATCCCCTGCAGTGGGAGAACAATATGGATCCAGTACACCCACCTAATGAGATCTGATCAATCATCCAGTCTCCCCATCCCCAAGTGAGTTCAGTTAAGGATAACAAGTCAAGACATGAGGTAACTGAAATAGGTGACAGAAAGAGAGTAACCAAGTGTTACGGCCTGCATTCTATAGTTATGTAGATGAGTGTGCATGTTTCTAGCAAATAACTGTCATGAACAATATACTCAACTATCATGTGTAACAAGAAGCACTACCAGGCGTATCAAGGTAACATGTAACGGTAGTACGTAATCACAGTAACATGTAACGGTAGAACATAATAGAACTACATGTAGTTATCTCCATGTTACCATGCACACTCCACATAGTCCATAGGCCAAGTACGGTACAAGTCAATTATCCAGACTAAACATCATATCGAATATCGAATGTTCCAATCAGCAGATAAGACTCTACAATTGATATAATTGGAGAAATAATGCAAATTCAGGGAAAACACTTGCCTTAAGATTGAAGTTCCCGCTGTCCTGATTCCAACGAGACCAAGATTGCGAGATTCCGACGTCAAATGGCCAAGTTATCGTCCAACACACGACTCAGGGTCTAATTTGAAAGTTCTGAAAGCGAGCAGGGGTTAAATTAAATTTTTCAGGGTCATAACTGAAATACTAAAATTTCCTATAGGGGCTCTTAAGAATTTTACCTTTTAGATGAAAAAGGGTTGCGGGTTTGCGGGTTGCGAATCGGGTCAAAAGAGATACCCGTTATGGGTTTTCTCTCTGTTGCGCGCGCGCACAATGAACAGCAGCAGCACCAGCAGCGCAGCTGCTGGTCGCGGTGGGGGAGGGCCGCGGCGGCTCTGGAGGCTGCCGGAGTTCCGGCGAGGTCGTGGTGGCCGGAGTTAAAGAGTCCGGTGGTGGTGGTGGTGATACAGTGAACGAGAGAGAGGAGAACAGATAGGTGTTTGGTGGTGCTGGTTGAGGTGGTGCTGGGCGGCGCTGGACGGCCGGCGGTGATGGGTGGCATTGGTGGCCGGCGTAGGTGGCTGGCGCGGGTGAAGTTGGGGTGGCGGTGTCGGTAGCGTTGGGCTGTGATGGGTTCGCGAGAGAGAGAGAGAGAGAGAGAGAGAGAGAGAGAGAGAGAGTTAATTGTTAAGGTAAAAATGAAATGGGATAATATAGAATTTAGATTTGTCATTAGGAAGAGTGTAGAATAGTTAGATTTTTTTATTAGGAAGAGTGTAGAATAGTTAGGAAATATCCCTAATGTCGGTTAACAAACTTTCTGGAAAAAAATCTGGTTTCGCAACAGTGAATAGGAAAGCGGGATTAATATTAAAATATTGTATTTATGATATTTAAATAATAGGGTCCGGATTTGACTTGTGTCGAACAGTTCCCAAAAATTAGAAAAAATAGGGAATATTAATCTAAGGCATAAGGAAAAATCGGATTGTAAAAATTTAAACCGGTTTGTCAATTAAAAATCCCGAAAGGATTCGTGAGACCGGGCGACGCCCATTCGGCCCGATTTTGAACTAATTCTGAAAATTTGTCAAAAATTCTTGAAGGTAGAAAATAATATTTTAAAGCTTATTATAGAAGTATATTCTAGAAATTTTACCCCATTTGCAAATTAAAAATCGTTGAGTTAATCATCTGTTTAGGTTAACTCCGATATTGTATATTTTCCAAAATAACGCGGAAAAAGTTTAGAAAATTTTTAAAAAAAAAATCGAAACGGTGAGAAAATCAGTTACGACCCTGAAACTAGTATGGTCGGGTTTTCAGATTGGTCAAGTTCCTACATACTTTATATCGTATATGACGGTGACACGTATACTGACAACGGAGGGTTACACTTCTGCCCACCTAATAAAAATTTCGTCCGCGAAATTAAAATAAATACTACGAATGTAGTAAATAATAAAAAGTAAAAATCTTAGACTGTGATACCTGAGAGTCAGAGAATAAGTAAGGGTACTTCTCTCGGACTTCTTCCTCCAACTCCCAGGTGGAATCTCCTTGATTATTAGGATCCCAGGCTACTCGCACTAAAGAAATCACCTTGTTCTTCAGAACCTTCTCTCTACGATCAAGTATTGCCACTGGCTGAACTGCATAAGTCAAATCCGGTCTCAGCGTTAATTCGGAATAATCAAGAATGTGTTTCTCATCAGGGACATATTTCCGAAGTTGAGACACATGAAACACATCGTGTACTCCTGCCAAAGATGGAGGCAATGCCAGCTTATAAGCAACAGCACCAATCCGCTTCACAACTTCAAATGGCCCGATATATCATGGACTCAGTTTTCCTTTACTTCCAAATCTGATCACTCCCCGAGTAGGTGATATTTTAAGAAATACATGATCTCCAATTACAAACTCCAATGGTCTCCTTTTCCCATCTGCCCAACTCCGCTGCCGGTCCTGTGCAGCTTGAAGATGCTTCCTGATCTGGGTTACTTTATCCACCGTCTGAGTAATGAGCTCTGGGCCAAGT
Organism: Agave tequilana; assembly: GCA_038442645.1. Lineage (NCBI taxonomy): Eukaryota > Viridiplantae > Streptophyta > Magnoliopsida > Asparagales > Asparagaceae > Agave > Agave tequilana. Next base: position 56,580 of record JAVJIF010018733.1, on the reverse strand, counting down.
AACTTCCATTCGCCGATATCGTCCCAACAGACGGGTGATCTGCATTTCCGTCCATATAGAGCCTCAAATGGTGACATCTGAATACTAGACTGGTAGCTGTTATTATATGAGAATTCAACTAAATGTAGGTGATCTTCCCAAGGCCCCTTAAAATCCATAACACAGGCTCGAAGCATGTCTTCTAGGATCTGTATCACCCTTTCAGATTGTCCATCAGTTTGGGGATGGTAAGCAGTGCTGAACTTCAACTTGCTTCCCAGACTAGTTTGCAGACTCTGCCAGAAGTGGGACAAAAATCTTGTGTCTCGATCTGACACAATACTTACTGGGACTCCATGCAATTTTACTATCTCCTACATATAGCGTTCCGCCAACATCTCAGTGGATTGCCCCACTCGAAAAGGAATAAAGTGGGCACTCTTGGTCAGTCTGTCAACTATTACCCAGATAGCATTGTGACCCTTTGAACTTCTTGGCAGTGCAGTCACAAAATCCATAGTAATATGCTCCCACTTCCATTCAGGAATCGGAAGTGGTTGGAATAAACCCGCAGTCCTTTGGTGCTCGGCTTTTACTTGTTGACAGACAAGGCATTTAGATATAAATCTGGCTATTTCTCTTTTCATCCCATGCCACCAAAAGTGTTGCTGAAGATCCCGGTACATCTTTGTTCCACCAGGATGAATATTATATGGAGAGTTATGAGCTTCTAGCAATAACTCTTGTCTAATTTCTCCTTTAGGCACGTATAACCGTGCACCATATCTTAAAGAGCCATCTTCATGAAGACGTAAATCCTTTCTTAGTCCAGCTTCCACCTGCTCCCTGAACTTTTGAAGTTGCTTGTCACCTGCCTGAGCTTCCTTTATTTTATCTATTAAAGATGACTGGAGTTGTAGTGCCATACAATGAGCTGCTGCTCCAGGAATAACCACTTCCAGGGTTAATCTTCTCATTTCTTCAATCAACTTCGTCTGTTGTGTGAGAATCATAGCAGCCGGTCTTCTACTTAACGCATCAGGCACCACATTGACACGTCCTGGATGGTACTGGAGATTAAGATCATACTCTGCCATGAGTTCCAACCATCTTCTCTGTCTCATATTTAATTCTTTTTGGGTGAAAATATATTTCAGACTCTTATGGTCTGTAAAAATCTCCACTCGTGTCCCCAGTAAATAATGTCGCCAAATCTTCAGGGCGCAAATAACAGCTGCCAATTCTAGGTCATGAGTAGGATAGTTCTGCTCATGGGGCTTGAGTTGTCTTGAGGCATAGGCTACCACTCGACCGTGTTGCATAAGCACACAACCAATCCCCTGCCCTGACGCATCACTATGTATGACAAACCCACCGAACTGATCCGGAATAGCAAGAATCGGTGCGGTTGTCAATCTGTGCTTTAATTCTGCAAATGCTGCTTCACACTCTTCTGTCCAATTAAACTTCTCTCCTTTCTTGGTCAACTGTGTCAGGGGTTTAGCAATCTTGGAGAATTCTTTCACAAACTTTCTATAATATCCAGCTAAACCCAAAAATTGTCTCACCTCTGTTACTGTTTTAGGAGTTGGCCATTTTTCTACTGCTTCCACTTTCTTTGGATCCACTCCAATACCTTGACCTGAAATAATGTGTCCAAGAAAGTCCACACTTTCCAGCCAAAATGCACATTTGCTCAGCTTTCCATACAATCGTCTCTCCCTCAGCACCTGCAATACGGTCCTCAAATGATCTGCATGCTCTTCCCGAGTCTTGGAATAAATAAGGATATCATCAATGAACACTATGACAAACTTATCCAAATAAGAAGAAAACACTCGATTCATCAGATCCATGAAGACTGCTAGGGCATTAGTGAGTCCAAACGGCATTACCAGAAACTCATAATGTCCATATCTTGTGCGAAAAGCAGTCTTAGGAATGTCTGATGCTTTCACCTTCAATTGATGATAACCAGAACGAAGATCCAGCCGGGAAAACATTGTTGCACCACAAAGTTGATCAAATAAATCATCGATCCTGGGCAAAGGATACTTGTTCTTGATAGTCACCTTGTTTAGCTCTCTATAGTCAATACATAATCTTTGTGTCCCGTCCTTCTTCTTTACCAGTAATACTGGAGCTCCCCACAGTGACGTACTTGGTCTGATAAAACCTTCATTCAAAAGCTCTTCAATTTGCTTTTTCACCTCTGCCAACTCTATCGGCGCCATTCGATACGGTGCCTTGGAGATTGGGGCAGTACCCGGTAGCACCTCAATTGTAAACTCAACTTCTCTATCTGGAGGCAATCCGGGTAACTCTTCAGGAAACACATCTAGGAAGTCCCTTACTACTTCTGGACTTTCGGTCTGACCCCCATCTAATGTTGCCAAAGCTTCCGTACATACTACATCCGGGTCTGCATCCTGAAGTCGTATACCTTCAGCAGAACTTTCGAACTCCGATAATTTCGGAACCCGAAACACTACACATTTTCTCTGACAATCTATGACTGCATGTACTTGGCTAAGCCAGTCCATACCCAAAATAATGTCAAAGTCACAGTTGTCAATCAACAGGCAATTCATGATGAACTCCCTGTTACCGATAACGACAGGACATTGTGAACACACCTTGTTACATGACACTGTCCCATTCCCAGTGCTAATAATCCAACCCCGATGCACAGTGTCACAGGATATATTATGCGTACGAATGAACCTAGAGGAAATAAAACAATGAGTAGCACCGAAATCAAATAAAGCATATGCTGGAACAGAATGCACCAAAATAATACCTGTGACAACTTCTCCAGAGGCATCAGCTTGATCAGTAGTAAGAGTAAATGCCTTGCCCTTCTCTCTAACTGGTCCGACTGGTTGCTCCTTACTTCTTTGGGCCTGCCGATACATCTGCTGCTGGGGAGAGAGAGGCTGTCTCGGCTGAAAAGGAGGCATAGGCTTTGACGGTCCGGACATCGTCGGCGTGTTCTGACTAACTGAGGCTGAGGGGAGATCCCTTAGAACTTGCCAACTGTGAGGACATTGACCAGCCCGATGTTCAGACGATCCACAGACCAGGCACAAGTTCTTGGCCAATCTGCACTCATTTACAGTATGCCCCACCTTATGGCAATATTTACACACAGTCATCCTAGGCTGAGGTACAGTAGCCATCTGACGCTTTTGGGGTGTTGCACCAACTTGCCTGCTCTGGGTTCCTCCAGAAATGTACCCAATCAGACGCTTTATGCTACTAGTTGGTACCTTCCTCATCAATCCACTGAGCTGCTCTTGTTCCCTGGCGGCCGTTAATACCTCTGCAAAAGTCTTATACCTGAAGGAAATCACATATCTTTGAAGTTCCAGATGCAATCCCTGCTGGAACCTTCTGGCCCGACTCTCCTCAGTAGATACCATATATGGGGCAAATCGGCTGAGTTTAGAAAACTCAGCTGCATACTCATCAACTGTCCTCCCAGCCTGTCTGAGATTTATAAATTTCTGCTCCATCTCTGATTTGGCCGTGTCAGGAAAGAATTTTGCCAAGAACACCTCCGAAAATGTCTTCCAAGAGATAGGTCCTGACAAATGGCTTTCTTCTGCAAGCCACCATATACGTGCCATTCCCGATAGCTGAATTTTCACTACATCCACTCGATCAGCTTCCGGAACTCGGGCTGCTACCAATAAGTTCTCTGTGTCAATGAGCCACTGCTCCGCATCCAGATAGCTTTCTTCTCCTGAGAATACTGCTGGATTGAGTCTCCTGAAGTCAGACACATTCCCTTGCCTCGCCTGACTTCCAGAAGCAACTATCTTTTCCAGGGCAATAGTCAGTCGCTCACTCTGATGCTGCTGGGACTCTAACAAGAGTTTCATGAAGTCCACTGACTCTGTAAGAGTAGGCCCGTCCTCAGTAATTCGTTGAGCCATCTGTGTAATATACCAAATTAGCGTCAGGACTAAGAGGCGGAACTATGCTAAAACAATGTAGTTCCTAATGATGGACTTGTGAGCTCACGTCATGTCTCTTGTTCCTTATCAGCAGTCTAATATTCTGTACAAATCTACAGATAAGAACTAGATCGACTAGCTGGGATCGCGTTTCGCAAACTGTCCCATGCTAAATTCGAATCTAAGCTCTGATACCACTAAAACCATGTCACGTCCCACTGTTCAAAACAGAGTACATGACATGATCGGCAACCTGTACACGTCGGGTAGAACGTCCCAACGTATACACGTTAAGCCTGCTGTAGATCTGTACAAGTTTTCTGATATGATAACAACACTGCTGATATATATATATATATATATATATATATATATATATATATATATATATATATATATATATATATATATATAACAAGAGAACAAGAGTACATAACACAGTTAATACAGTACCAAAAGTACAGTACAGTACACCAGAGTCCATCAGCATAATTATACAGTAACAAAAACAGAAAAAACATATGTACAACTAAGAAACATACTGCGAACTCAAAAGAGACGGTAGACGCACGAACTGTCCTACAGCTGCTCAGCCAAACCGTCTAGGTACTCCACGTCCTCCTCTGATGGTATAACCACAGACTCTATATCTGGGCAAACAACCCAGGGTCTCAGATGCGACCGAGCAAGTGTACAAAGAAAAGGCAAGAAGAATAAAAATAAGATAATGAAATATGCAGAAGGCTGAAACAAGACGTGTAATAAGATGACGATAATCAAAACATCAGGGAAGTACTTTTCACTATATTGTCTAGGAGGATCTACATGTGTGATACGAGACTTAATAATTGAGGAGTTCTGATCAGGTGGGTGTATCCCGTGCATACCCGGGATCACGGCCTTAAACGGACCCCTGGCTGCTAAGACCAGGGCCCTCCGCTAAGAGGGGAGCACGAAACAAGTAACGGGAGCTCATGGAGCTATACAATCGGTAGGTAGCACTACCATCCCTTGCAGTGGGAGAACAATATGGATCCAGTACACCCACCTAATGAGATCTGATCAATCATCCAGTCTCCCCATCCCCAAGTGAGTTCAGTTAAGGATAACAAGTCAAGACATGAGGTAACTGAAATAGGTGACAGAAACAGAGTAACCAAGTGTTACGGCCTGCATTCTATAGTTATGTAGATGAGTGTGCATGTTTCTAGCAAATAACTGTCATGAACAATATACTCAACTATCATGTGTAACAAGAAGCACTACCAGGCGTATCAAGGTAACATGTAACGGTAGTACGTAATCACAGTAACATGTAACGGTAGAACATAATAGAACTACATGTAGTTATCTCCATGTTACCATGCACACTCCACATAGTCCATAGGCCAAGTACGGTACAAGTCAATTATCCAGACTAAACATCATATCGAATATCGAATGTTCCAATCAGCAGATAAGACTCTACAATTGATATAATTGGAGAAATAATGCGAATTCAGGGAAAACACTTGCCTTAAGATTGAAGTTCCCGCTGTCCTGATTCCAACGAGACCAAGATCGCGAGATTCCGACGTCAAATGGCCAAGTTATCGTCCAACACACGACTCAGGGTCTAATTTGAAAGATCTGAAAGCGAGCAGGGGTTAAATTAAATTTTTCAGGGTCATAACTGAAATACTAAAATTTCCTATAGGGGCTCTTAAGAATTTTACCTTTTAGATGAAAAAGGGTTGCGGGTTTGCGGGTTGCGAATCGGGTCAAAAGAGAAACCCGTTATGGGTTTTCTCTCTATTGCGCGCGCGCACAATAAACAGCAGCAGCGCCAGCAGCGCAGCTGCTGGTCGCGGTGGGGGAGGGCCGCGGCGGCTCTGGAGGCTGCCGGAGTTCCGGCGAGGTCGCGGTGGCCGGAGTTAAAGAGTCCGGTGGTGGTGGTGGTGATACAGTGAACGAGAGAGAGGAAAACGGATAGGTGTTTGGTGGTGCTGGTTGAGGTGGTGCTGGGCGGTGCTGGACGGCCGGCGGTGATGGGTGGCGTTGGTGGCCGGCGTAGGTGGCTGGCGCGGGTGAAGTTGGGGTGGCGGTGTGGGTAGCGTTGGGCTGTGATGGGTTCGCGAGAGAGAGAGAGAGAGAGAGAGAGAGAGAGAGTTAATTGTTAAGGTAAAAATGAAATGGGATAATATAGAATTTAGATTTGTCATTAGGAAGAGTGTAGAATAGTTAGATTTTTTTTATTAGGAAGAGTGTAGAATAGTTAGGAAATATCCCTAATGTCGGTTAACAAACTTTCTGGAAAAAAAATCTGGTTTCGCAACAGTGAATAGGAAAGCGGGATTAATATTAAAATATTGTATTTATGATATTTAAATAATAGGGTCCGGATTTGACTTGTGTCGAACAGTTCCCAAAAATTAGGAAAAATAGGGAATATTAATCTAAGGCATAAGGAAAAATCGGATTGTAAAAATTTAAACCGGTTTGTCAATTAAAAATCCTGAAAGGATTCGTGAGACCGGGCGACGCCCATTCAGCCCGATTTTGAACTAATTCTGAAAATTTGTCAAAAATTCTTGAAGGTAGAAAATAATATTTTAAAGCTTATTATAGAAGTAGATTCTAGAAATTTTACCCCATTTGCAAATTAAAAATCGTTGAGTTAATCATCTGTTTAGGTTAACTCCGATATTGTATATTTTCCAAAATAACGCGGAAAAAGTTTAGAAAATTTTTAAAAAAAAAATCGAAACGGTGAGAAAATTAGTTACGACCCTGAAACTAGTATGGTCGGGTTTTCAGATTGGTCAAGTTCCTACATACTTTATATCGTATATGACGGTGACACGTATACTGACAACGGAGGGTTACACATAATGACAGAAAGTTTGTGGCAGAAAAGTTTATGATATGTAGAACATTATTTCTCCCATAATGGTATCCTTTAAATCTTTGGATATAGACCGACCATAGATGGTAAAATTATTAATCTCCTACATATTTTGTCACTATATAGTTCCAAAACTTATCCTCATAGACATGAATATTATTGGGACAAACATTATGGTTTAAGCTCTAGTGACAACTTATCAACCTGCTTTTCAATTTAGTTTGCTCGGTAGGATTCAACCTAAGGTGTGATAAGTCGGGAAGGCTAGTTCTTAGTATTAAATCAATGACGTGTTGGATATCACATTTCGGTGGTAGCTTACCTGGGAGGTCTTCAGACAAGACATCATCAAACTCTATAGTCACAGGGTGACTTCGAGGAGAAACATAGTACTGTCTTTAGGAAAGACCTCATTGAACTCAGTAGTCACTGAGGTGACTTTGAGGGGGATCGGAGTATTATCTTTAAGAAAGATATCAGTAAACTCCATAGTCACTGAGATCATCTCGAGAGGACTCGAAGTACCAGATTCCTCAATATTACCACCAATGTTCTCTTTGTCAGAGTTGGAGTCCTCTGGTTCTTCCGCTTGTCAGAGTCAGACTCCATGTTTGTTATATACAATTTATCAATGACAACTCTAACTGGGCATGTTATCGGCAGTAGAGGAAAGGGTTGAAAACTATAGCAGACGGAGCTAGTAGGGCTCAACAGTAAAGGAAGGAGCTCTAAATTTGTTACAGGTGGTTCTTTAACTTTGACAACTTTGACTGAACTTGGATATATGACAGTAGCATGTCCATAACCTTGACATTTGTTACACTGGATTGCAGGATGAAGTGTGAGAAGTCCCCTTTAGTGTTTTGGCCTTTAGCATTACTAATAATGCTTTTGTCTTTATTGTCCATCTTATATGCTAATATTTGTGTATTACCCTAGTATGAGTATTAATATGATATGGACTTGAATGCTGAGACTCGGTGATCCTGACTACTAAATATGTAACTTAAATTGAGAGCATCAGAGTGTTAAACCAAACTGTCACCTTTTTTTAGCTCAGTAATTCCACGGATGCAATGATACTTTTGATTCAGATGAGCCTTCATGTCATGCCAAGTTCCAATAGAATATTCCAATCTTAATTCACGAAGAGTCTTAAGGGCAGACTAATATTGACTTGTTGGGCCAGTCAACTTCATGACAACAAAGCTAACTTTCTCAGCTTCAGACAATAGATATCGTGTGAAGCATTATTTTAAATATCAGTCGATATACCAGTATATCGGCTGAGATACCGGTATTTTATCTAAAATGATACAATAAGTGCAAAAATTTACCAGATATAATTTTAGACCAATATAGGCCGATATATCGCCACGCCCGTTATATCGGCCGATATCCGAGATGAAATAGCCGATATATCGGCCGATACAGTTACTTATTTGGATAATATTTTTTTTGCTTGAGATCATTTTCTGTTGTTCTATGTTCATTGTGGTATTTCAATAATATTTTTATATAATGTTTGGATAATAACTTATTTCTTTTAATAATGTCTTATGTGTATTGACTATTGATATCTCAACCGGCATTTCGTACCATATCGCGATATATCACCCGGTATTTGGTATATAATTTTGCGACCGATATCTGATATTTAAAACACTGGTGTGAAGTACCTATCTACGCTTTATAACCAATTCAAAAAAAATTTTGACCAGAATGATCTGAGTAATATAGACAACCATCAAAGATTGGTACGTCCAATTGGTTCAAGCATTGGTCAACATGATATTGTTCATTATGCTTGTAGTTTGTTGGAACGAACCACATTATCCTTCACGTTCATGAAGGTGCTCGTGATAGTTCTCAGTCATATTCAAAGACTTAAAGCATGCTTTGATATGGTAAACATGCTATCTATGTGCTTCATTGTAGCATCCCATTTTGCTAGATTGGGATCCGTTGACTCTTTTTTTTAACCTAATGCAAGGTGATTAATATAAAACAGAATCACAATCACCTTCGGATCCAAAGAAAATGGAAAAACTAGGGTTTTAAAAGAAGAAATAAAATAAGAGATTAAGGTTTAGAGATAGAACTAGATAGATTTGGGTTTTACATCCCTTGTGCGGGCTTCGCACCTCTTACACCACGGGCTTTGCAACCCAATCTCAAGAACTCAACAACACTGAAATTTTAACTGGAAAAATTTTAATTTAATCATTGTGTACTAATAAAAGAAATATAATGCCTATTTATTGGCGTTTACAAAAGAGCACTTCTAGGTGATAACCGATGTGGTACTAAACATCCACATAAAAAAAAAATAACTCAAAAAGAAACTAAAGACATGAAAAAATAACTGGCAACTGGTGATGTCCTCATCAATTCCTTTGGGTGAGATAAACTTGACCCTCTCGAGTGAGGGCTCCCCTCACGAAGAATCTCGATCGGACCAAGGTGGTGGGTCATGGCAGCAACACTGATGTGTCATGACTGACCCATGGGGTGGAGGTGGAACTAATTTTCGTGACAGATCAAATGTGAAGGATGATAGACAGGTACCAGACAGATGTGAATCATCCATAACGAAAACTGAACTTATTGCACTTTCCACCATGACTAACTTCATCTCCTGTGATCCTGCCTCCTGTAAGAAGATCTGTAATGGGTCATAAACGTCAAGAGATCTCAAAGACAAGGAAAATATCATAGATGGCGACAAAGACAATAACCCTATGGTAGGCTCTGTAAGAAGATCTGCAATAGTTTCAATTGGAATCTCTTCAACCTCAGGCTCTTCCACTTCTTGCTCTGGTTCTGGCTCCCAAATATTAGGCTCACTATAATCTGGTTTAGATGCATAAAGAAAGTGTGGAGCGCACAGATTACGAAAAAAATTTGTAAAGACTAACCAATATCAATAGTCGATATGGCTTTCGTCCAACCACTCATGAGCTTCTCCAACCAATCTTATTTGGACATATTGGTACTTCTGCTCAAATGTCATGGAGAAATAACTGAAGAAGTCTTTAAAATAATTTTTCCACTCCTCATATCCATAACGATCATTAGAACCCCAAAAATATGGAATAGCCGTAAACATATCCATTTCACTTCTTTTTCATCAGCATCAATATTTATATATTTACCACAAAAGTAAAACGGCATGATGAAATTCAGTGCATAAGCTCAGAAATTACCTCAAAGAATCGTCGTTGTTCTGTTACACGAATAATAAGGCTCCAAATAGAGGATTGTGGAGGTCAAATCTGCTATCCAACTGCCGTGAATTTGTCCAATAACTCCGGGACTCAGTCACGAACCAAATGCTTTGAACGAAAATCAAAACGGACTCCGAATGGATGAGAAACAGGCTCTATACTGAAATAGTGCAGTCTGCAAGAGGCTGAAAGAGCCGCTGACGTCAGCACAGTTCTGGTCAGCTCGGCGTTTGAGCCGCGGCTCAGGGTCGAGTCGTGACTCAGGGTCAGCCGGTGGCTACGGTCGGTTTTAGCGAGCCGCTGACGTCAGCCGATAAGTCATTCACGTCAGCAGGTTGGAGATGACAGGATAGGTTTTTCCTCTCTTTTTTCTTTTCTTTTTTTCCTTTTCTGTTTTTCTGTTTTCTTTCTTTCTATTTTTTGGAAATAGATCTAGATCTTGGTTTGATAATCAAGGATTTAGAAGAGATGGAAATTGAGAAGAAATTTTTTTAAAGGGGATTAGAACTAAAAACTCTGATACCAAACTGATGTAAACAAGATCGCAATCACCTTCGAATCTAAAGAAAATGGAAAAACTAGGGTTTTAAAAAAAGAAATAAAATAAGAGATTAAGATTTAGAGGTAGAATCAGATAGATTTAGGCTTCGCCCCCCTTGCGCGGGCTTCGCACCCAATCATAAGAACTCAACAGCTCTGAAATTTTAACTAAAAAGGTTTTAATTTAATCATTGTCTACTAATAAAAGAAATCTGATGCCTATTTATTGGCTTTTACAAAAGAGCACTTTTAGGGATAACTGATGTGGTACTAAACACCCAGATAAAAAAAGACAACTCAAAAATAAATTAAAGCATGAAAAAACAACTGACAACTAGTGATATCCTCATCAGTGTTCTTGCCTAAACCTTGTGCTCTGAAACCAAACTGATGTGAAACGATGGGTGCATGTCATGCAGGGAACCAATGATATAATCAAACTCGCTACGTTTCACCAAATAAAATGATTTTCGGCAGGAAAGCAATCCAAAACTAACAATGTTGCAAATATATTTAAACAAGATTGCAAGCGTAGTTTTGAATATCTCTGATCTTAATAAAATTAAAAAAATAATCATGCATGATTACCATGGTTCTATTCGTAATATTAAGACAAACAATTCACAAGTTAATAGATTCACACATCTCATCATATAGTGGGCAGTAAGAAAAAAATGATAAAATTTTAGAGATAAACTTACAGTGTAACCCAACAATAACTTGAATGTTTAAATAAAACTCACTGATGACTCATTTTGTTATTATCTTTGGAGGAGTTGATTGTGCCAGAATACTTGCATATCAAGGAAAAGCTTGCATATGTAAACTCTGAAGAAAACTTTGTTTTTGAGTTGGGCAAGCATTTCATCAAATGACTCTCTCTCTTTCCGTGCTCAAGAGGAGCTGCTTGCTCAACAAGAAAATAAACCTGGCCGATAAGATGAAGTTTTGATTTCCGATTACAGATGATATTGGATGCCTTCAGATAATAAAGAGCAATGATCTTGAAGAACTGTGAGAATTGGCTTCAGGAACATTTGGAACAGTGTATCATAGGAAATGGAGCGGTTCGGATGTTACAATAAAAAGGATCGATGACAGATGTTTTGCTGGAAAACCAGCAGAGGAATCTTTCAAGTACATAAAAAATGTAGCAGACAGATAGATAGATAGCAGAGGAGGGGTAATGGTGAGTTCAAGCTTGTGGAGCTTAGCTTGAATAGAAAACAAAGTGGGAGAGTACAAAAAATAGAGGGAGAGAAAAAGGCATCCAGAGAAAGAGAACATGAATAATCTTCACTTAAAAGTCCAAGTGCTTCCAAGTTGGGATTTCTGGTGCTTTACTGAAACAAAGAGAGGGAAGAAAACAGAGAAATGACAAAGGGAGGAGACCAGAGAGAGAAGACAATAGAGAAAATAAGCAGGCAATGGAGTCTTTAATTTCATTCATCATCAGAAAAATAGAGTGCATCATTGGCTATCATCATTGCCTTTTAATAGGCTACACTTTCAGAACTACTCCAACTACCCACTACCACAAGTCATAACCACTACCCATGACTTGCCTCCACTAATTAATAAGATACAACTGAAAAATACAGTAATATACAAAGAAAAAATTATAACGCAAACACAACAGAAATACAAATAAATACACCAAATCACAAACATAAATACTACATGCACAAATCAGATCTGATGTCCTTATCAATATGATTCTATTGAAAAAGAAGCAACTAATAGAATATTAGTTTGAAATCTTAGAGAAGAAGCCTCTATGTAGTGAAGTAGGCAGGTTGGTGGTTGAACCACTATACATCTCATGTCCGCTCTCTCTTGTCTAATCTCTTTTACTTTCTCTATTACTTGTTTATTTGCTATTTTATTGTTCTTGTTTCATTTATTTTTATAGCAATATGTTTTCATCTAATCAAACATTGGGTTACACTTTGTAGTATTGCATAGTTAGATTATTGAAATATACCTTTATAACTGATCTAGAATTGACATATATTTTAATTTGTATCTGTCGAATCTAAATTGAGCATTATTTGTATTAGTTTACTTAGAAACCTTATTCAACCCCTCTCTATGGTTGTCATATAAACTTTTAAAGATATATCCAAGTTGACAACTCGATGTGACGAATGAAGTGATTATCCCATGTGTTCTTCATCATGTCTCTGATAAAGTGATAAAGTAGCAGTTGAATTCAATATACTTCATTCGCTCATGAAAAATAAAATTATTGTTAATATATAGCTGCTTGATTGTCATAATGCATCACCATTGGCTTGTTGTAGATGACGCACATTTCAAAAAGAATAAATTGAATTCACATCAATTTACAAGTTGTATGAGTCATTGTCTATAATCAGTCTCAGCACTGGATCGAGCAACAACATTTTATTTTTCACATCATCATGTCACCAAATTACCTACAACAAAAGTGCAATAACCTATAATAGAATGATGATCAATAGCATCACCGGCCCAATTAGCATCAGAATATCTCACAATATCCAATGAGATGAAAGATGTTACTACAACCCTTTATCTGGAGCACTTTTAAGATACTGCAAGATATGACAAGTAACACTCCAATGAAGCTGATACGTGCATATCGACTTAATACACCCACAGCAAATGTAATATGAGGTTAACTAAAATAGTTTACCAATCAATCGTCTATATTTTTCGGGATTAGCAAGTAACTCTCTTAGGTTTTGATCAAAACGAATATTAAGATCCATAGGAGTATCAATAGGTTTACATTCTAATGTACTAGCTTCTTCCAACAAAACAGTAAGGTATTTTTTTGAGACAGAGAAAAACTTTTCGGAGAGCGAGCAACCTTGATTTTTACTCAACAGATTAAGTTTTTTCATATGAAAGTGAGAATTCAAATAAGCCTTCAACTGAATAATACATTGATGATTATCTCCAGTGACAACAATATCATCAATATAAATTGCGAGAAAAATAGTGCCGACAGAAAAATATCTTACAAATATATAATGATCAGAGGAGCTCTATTTCAATCCATAATGTACAACAATAGTACTGAATTTGTCAAACCTTACTTGTGAAGATTGCTTCAAACCATAGTGTACTTGTCACGCTCCGCTTCCCAAAATACAGAATACGGTACGTGATGATGGCCAGCAGATACTCACGAAGAAGGAAATCTCTCACGTGAATACCTTATGTTGTAGTAAATGAGCCAAATTCTCGCACACATATACAAAAAAATAACCAGAAGTTTCATTTTCACATAAAAGCATACATCTATAATAGTTTTTGTCTGGATATAAGATTTGAAACATAACAATGCAAAATAAAGAAGATACAATTTTGGTATCGGGACATCATAACAAGACAAAATGCCAAAATACATAAAATAAAAAAATGTAGGACTCACGCTTGGTAATCTCCCTGGATTCCTTTGAATAGTGGCTCATCAGTCTCCTCAAGCTCTGATGCTAAAAAATCAAGGTCCGTCAGAAACGAACCAGCTAGTGCACACACGAGAAGAGGAAAAAAATAATATGAAAATGTGAAGGTAAGGGCAATATAAGTAGGGCACTGGAATGAATGACTAATAAATCTGACGGTAATATAAACTGACAAGTAAGATACCAGCGAGAGTAACAGAACACTAGATCGGGTGAAACAAGGTCATGTATGTATATTATGACATATATATAATAAGCATGAAGCACCCTGGACAAGTAATATCATATATCATAATCATTAGATCACAAGTTAAGAACAATATGGCAAGTCCAGGAACATCATGTAGTCAAAATTATCCACGTCCCAAATGATAATTCTAAATCTAGTATGTTTTATTATCCTAACTAATGCAGTCATACTGTGTCCAATCCCACAGGACAACTACATATCAAACAAGTGATGCGTTAGTGGATCCTGATAGCAGGAAGAAACAGTTCACTGTACTCAGGTATCATGTAACATGTAATAACAGGAGCGCGCATAAATAACAAGATCACGTGTGGCATCCAAACCCACAAGGGGTCGCCCTTTAAAGCACATTTCCTTGGATTTTTCCTGCTACAATCTCCCCCAGTAACCCCGGCTTGATTAATTTTATTAATCCATCTAAGCGCAAGATAATGTGACTCAGCGTGACAGAATTAGGGATCAGTATCAAGAGTATCAGTATCAAGTAGTGATTACAAAACATATCAAAACTTTAGAAAAATAGAAAATAGTGACAACATCGAGTGATAAATGCATAATAGTATAAGTGATGCAAGTATATTAGGATGTATACATAATCATAAAATAGTAATCATAACGTAGGGTGAAATCAACTTGTACAATATTTACTGATTTATGGTTATACTTGAATGATCACTTATGTAACAAACATCCTATACATGCATGTCTTTCGAAACCCATGATCAGGGAAAGATATGGAAAACGAGATCGGAAAGAAATTTATAAACTAACAAAGTAACACAGAGGAGGCAGAGAGTATGTGTACTTGCCTGATGTCGTCGGAATCTGAATTTCCGTTACCGCAACCAGCTCTGGGTAAAATTCGAGAACTAAATATTACATGAATTAATTAGAGACTTGACATGTTATTTATTCAGTGATAAATTGAATGAGCATATAATTTTTACTATTTATTATAATTGGTTGGTTAATATTTCCAAATAATTCAATTTCTGAATTTATAGCAACTATTTAAAAATATAATTTCATGATAAAATACATGCATAAAATAATAAATTGATGTATAATGTTTATATATTACTGACTTATGAATTTATATTTTTTGTGATATTTAAAATTTTTATTGGCAATTTTTAAATAAATGATCATTAAATAATAATTACAAAGAATATTTAATTTCATATTATTCTAAGTATCAAATAATTTTACAGAGTCTCAAATTTAGTTTTTGATTTTTTATAAATATTTTGAAATTTTTTGTGAATTTTATGGAATTTTCTGAATTAAAATAAACCTAAAAAATCAATAAAAAACAATAAAAGGCTTAACGGGTCTGTTTGCCACAGTAACAGCTCTGCTACAGTTTTGGGTTTAGGTCTGGGTTTGCTGTAGTAAAATGCTACAGTAATTTTTCTACTTATTTTATTATATTATATTTATTTTTTCTTTTTCTTTTTCCTTTCTTTCTTTTTCTCTTTTTCTTTCTTTTTTTTTTTAAATCGGGTCGGACAGGGTCTGTGCCCAGCACAGCCTAATCGGGTCTGGTCTGGCCCGACCAGGCCAAGCTGGGCCTAGCCTGGTTCGACCAGGCCCAGGGTCGGGCCCTCGTCCGCACTGTGTTGTCCACAATGCACAACATAGTTTTCTTTTTTTCTCCTAAAAAGAAAATCGATAAAATCCTAAAAATTTATGATAAACACAAGGCACATCTTAGGTGTTCTACATAATTTTATTGTAATTTTAGCATATGTTTGACATGGTGAAATTATAGCTAAAATGTAATGCGTACTACATGTTCGATGAAATGCCAGAACGAACTGAATTCTACGAAAATGCAAAATAAAATACTGGAATGCTTTCCTTCAGTTTGAATCGTCTTTCCCTCGTTAACACTTCAGAATCTTGCTAAGTGTGGAGGAGAAAGAGAGAGTGTAGTGAAAAAGGGAGAGAAGTTTAGATTTTGCTAGTGACTTGAGATGTGAGATACCCCTTTTATAGGCACCACACACCCCTTTAAGCCACCCCTGAGAGTTAGGCTACGTGGAAGGAGTAGTGGGTTCAGTTTGGACGAGTGAGAATGAGGGGAAGAAAGTGTGGGAGAAGTTAGAGAGAATGGGGAAGTTGGAGAGGATGAAGGAGTAAAAGGAAGGGTTAAATAAATGGGCTTAAGCCTTTAGACCAAATGCCAATGTGCCGACATGGTTAACTCATTCCTCTCCCTCTAGCCGACTTGAGTTCAAGCCCCAGCCGCAATAATAATCCAGAATTTAATTTTTTTTAAATTTTTATTTTCTTTATTCATTTCATATTTTTATTTATTTTTGCCTTTTCTTAACTCAATTAAATTCCTATTTAATTCGAAAATTACCTAAAAATTCTTAAAAATAGAAAATATTATTTTAAACATTACTAAGAAATTGAATTCATAAAATTCATCCCCGATTGCAAATTAAAAATTCAGAAGTCGTATAGCGACATATATGGGTTACGAATTTCGAGAATCTTCAAATAATTTTGAAAATTTTTAAAAAATCAAGAAAAATCTGAAATATTAGAAAATTTTATTAGTGTTAAAGTAGACTTAGTTTAGATCACCAGAACAGGTATTTATACCATACCGGCCACCAGTAGAAAATACCGATAACTGGAACTGAGGTCTAACCTACCTAATAAAAAGAATTTCGTCCTCAAAATTCAAAAATAAACAAGGAGAAGAGTATTCTAAGTTTTAAGATGATGAATAGATAGCTAGAAGTGAGATAAGTTACGTTAGAAGAGATGAGGATATTTAGCCATGATCTCATCTTCCCATTCCCAGTTGGAATCCCCAGGAGAGTTTGGATCCCAAGATATCAGTACCAGGTTCTTCAGAACCTTCTCCTTTTTGTCGATGATGCGTATTGGCTGAGCCTCATAGGATAGATCGCGGTTCAGTCTCAAATCTGAATAGTCCAGAATATGTTAGTCATCCCTGACGTACTTCCTTAATTGGAAGATGTGGAATATGTTATGAACACCATCTAGTGCTAAAGGTAAGGCTACTCGGTATGCTACTTCTCCGACTTGCTTTATGATGTCAAAAGATCTAATGTATCTGGG
Organism: Agave tequilana; assembly: GCA_038442645.1. Lineage (NCBI taxonomy): Eukaryota > Viridiplantae > Streptophyta > Magnoliopsida > Asparagales > Asparagaceae > Agave > Agave tequilana. Next base: position 39,187 of record JAVJIF010018733.1, on the reverse strand, counting down.
ACTCAGCTTCCCATTACAGCTGAACCTAATGACCCCTCGAGTTGGTGAGATCATAAGAAATACATGGTCACCTACTACAAACTCTAAGGATCTTCTCTCGGCATCGACCTACTTCTTGACGATCTTGAGCGACTTTCATATGTTTCTTGATCTTGACCACCTTCTCTACTGCTTGCAAACTCAGATCTGACCGAGTAGCTTCCTTTCGCCAATGCCATCTCAACACACAGGAGATCTACACTTTCTCCCATAGAGTGCCTCATATGAAGCCATCTGGATACTACCCTGATAGCTGTTGTTGTAGGAGAACTCAACTAAATGCAGATGGTCATCCCATGATCCCTAAAGTCCACTTATACAGGCTCTAAGCATATCCTCTAGATCTGGATGGTTCTTTCTGATTGGCCATCAGTCTGAGGATGGAATATCGTACTGAACTTTAACTTGCTGCCTAAGCTTCTCTGAAGACTGTCCCAGAAATGCGATATAAATCTAGTGTCTCTATCTAAAACAATACTAATAGGGACTCCACGCAGTCTGACTTTTTCCTGCATGTACTTATCTGTCAGTACTTCTGTGGACTGTCTGACTCTGAAAGGTATAAAATAAGCACTCTTAGTGAGTCAGTCCACGAGCACTCATATGGCATTGTTCCCTCTTGGACTCCTAGGAAGGCCTACAACAAAGTCCATGGTGATATTCTCCCACTTTCATTCCGGAATAGGGAGTGGTTGTAGCAGCCCGGCGTTCCTTTGATGTTCCACCTTGACTTGTTGGCATACAAGACAATGGGTGACGAATTGAGCTATCTCTCTCTTCATCCCGTGCCACTAAAAGTGTTGCTTGAGATCTCTGTACATTTTAGTACCCCCAGGGTGTACCGAATAAGGGGAACTATGAGCTTCAGAGAGCAACTCCCTTAGAACTTTCCCAGATGGTACACAGAGTCTGCTTCCGAACCGAAGCGAACCATCAGCATGGATGACTATGTCCTGCCTTAGTCCGACTTCCACTTCTTCTTTGATCTTATGCAACTTAGGGTCTTCCTTCTGAACCTCCTTGATCTTCTCGATCAGAGATGGTTGAGTCACCAAGGTCATGAGTCTCCCAATATCTCCAGGTAGAATGATCTCCAAGTCTAGTTTAATAATCTCTCCTTGCATCTCCTTCTGCTGAGTCATCATCATGAAAGAGGGCTTCCTACTGAGAGCATCAGGAACTACATTCACTTTCTCGGGCTATTATTGCAGATCTAGATTATAGTCCGCCATGAGCTCTAACCATCTCCTCTGCCGCGTGTTGAGTTCCTTCTGGGTAAAAATATACTTGAGACTTTTATGATATGTAAATATCTTCACAGGCTCCCTGAGAAGATAGTGTCTCCACACCTTAAGGGCGAAGATGACCCCCGCTAGTTCCAGATCATGAGTTGGGTAATTCCTCTCATGGGGCTTCAGTTGTCTTGAGGCGAATGATATCACTGCCTCGTTTCACAACACACAGCCCAGGCCGCGCCCAAAAGCATCGCTATGTATCACCATCCCCCTAGATCCATCTGGAATTGCCAGAAATGGTGATGTCGTCAATCGATCCTTCAGTATCTCGAATGCTAACTGGCATTCTTCAGTCCACCGATACTTCACTTCCTTTCTAGTGAGCTTGGTTAGAGGCCTGGGGATCCTGGAGAAATTTTAGACAAACCGATGATAGTAGCCAGCCAGTCTAAGAAAACTTCTCACTTCCATGACAGACTTGGGGATTGGCCAATCTCTGACAGCTTCTACTTTGGTTGGATCCACTGAGATGCCATCCCCAGATATGATGTGCCCGAGAAATGAGACATGGTCTAGCCAAAAAGAGCATTTACTAAGCTTTGCATATAACTTCTCTTGTCTTAAATTTTGCAGGACAATCCTCAAGTGCTCAGCGTGCTCCTCTTTGGTCTTGAAATAGATAAGGATATCATCAATGAAGACCACGATAAATTGATCTAAGTATGAAGCAAAGACGTGATTCATCAAGTCCATGAATACCGCAGGAGCATTGGTGACTCCGAATGGCATAACAAGGAACTCGAAATGTCCATATCGCGTTCAAAAAGCAGTCTTAGATACATCCTCAGCTTTCACCCGCACTTGGTGATAACCAGAACGGAGATCTAGCTTAGAGAATACTATGGCTCTCCCCAGTTGATCGAAGAGATTATCAATCCGAGATAAGGGATACTTATTCTTGACTGTGAAATGGTTCAGCTCCCGGTAATCAATGCATAGTCGCTGGCTACCATCCTTCTTCTTGAGTAAAAGGACCGGAGTGCCCCAGGGTGAAGCATTCAGTCAGATTAACCCCTTATCGAGCAATTGAGCAATTCTTGAATCTGCTTCTTCAGTTTTGCTAGTTTTATCGAAGCCATGCGGTACGACACCTTGGAAATAGGGGTTGTTCCAGGCAAGACTTCGATACTAAATTCAATCTCTCGAACAGGGGGTAGTCTAGGAAGATCCTCAGGAAAGATGTCAAGAAATTCACATACCACCTCAGGCATATTAACCTACTTCATAGAGTTCAAAGACTCTAGCATTCCCTTCAATTGCCTTTTCTTGAATTAGGCTTGCTCCAGAGTTACATCCCCAGTATGAAATTCAAACTCTGGATGATTGGGGACCAGAATAGTAACTTTCTTCCTACAGTCAATGACTCTTCTTCCTTGATCTTCTTATGCTCTTATTGACTGTACGAAGTGCTCAACCAATCCAGGCCTAAGACAACATCAAACCCAAAGTCCTTTATGACTAACAAATCAACTAGAAACTTCAAACCGCAGATCACTATAGGGGACTGGGTTGGCTCGAGAGGAAGAGGAAAATATTTCTATTTCAAGCCATGAGTATCTGGAACGGATAGAGAATAGTTTAGAAGAGAATCTAAGGCACGAGTTTAGGTTAACGATGTGTATCCAGATAGTTATAGATGCTTTTTCTTATATGTGAATCTGATTGTCTTTATATGGTGTGGAATTAAAATAAACTTGGCTCTGATACTAACAAAATCATGTCACGCCCCACTTTCCAAAATACGGAATACGGGTACGTGACGATGGCTAGCAGATACTCGCGAAGAGGAAGATCTTTCCCGTGAATACCTTAAACCGTAGTAAATGAGCCAAATTCTCGCACACATATACAAAAAAACAACTAGAAGTTTCATTTTCACATAAAGACATACATCTACAATAGTTTTTGTCAGGATACAAGATTTGAAATATAACAATGCAGAAATAAAAGAGGATCCAATTTTGGCATCAGGCCATCATAAAAAGACAAAATACCAAAATACATAAAACAAGAAACGTCAGACTCACGCCTGGTAATCTTCCTCGGTTCTTTCGAACAGTTGCTCGTCAATCTCCTCAAGCACTGATGCTAAAAAATTAAGGTCTGTCAGAAGCGAACCAGCAAGTACACACGTGAGAAGAGGAAACAATAATATGGAAATGTGAAGGTAAGGGCAATATAAGTAGAGCACTGGAATGAATGAATAATAAATCTGACGGTAATATAAAGTGACAAGTAAAATACCAGCAAGAGTAACAAAACACTAGATCGGGTGAAATAAGGTCATGTATGTATACTATGATATGTATATAATGAGCATGAAGCACCCTGGACGAGTAATGTCATATATCATAATCATCAGGTCACAAGATCACAAGATCACAAGTTAAGAACAATATGGCAAGTTTATGAACATCATGTAGTCAAGATTATCCGTGTCACAAATGATAATTCTAAGTCTAGTATGTTTTATTACCCTAACTAATGTAGCCATCCTGTGTCTCATCCCACAGAACAACTACATATCAAACAAGTGATGCGTCAGTGAATCCTGATAGCAGAGATAAATAGTTCACTGTACTCAGGTATCATGTAACATGTAATAACAGGAGCGCGCATAAATATCAAGATCACGTGTGGCATCCAAACCCACAAGGGGTCGCCCTTCCAAGCACACCTCCCTGGATTATCCCTGTTACAGTCTCCCCCAGTAACCCTAACTTGGTAAATTTTATTAATTCATGTAAGTGCAAGATAATGAGTGACTCAACGTGACAAGATTAAGGATCAGTATTAAGAGTTTTAGTATCAAATAATGATTAGAAAACATATCAAAACTTCATAAAAATTAGAAAATGGTGACAACATCAAGTGAAGTGCATAATAGTATAAGTAATGCCAGTGTATTAGAATGTAGATATAATCATAAAATAGTAATCATGACATAGGGTGACGTCAACTTACTTGTACAATATTTACTGATTTATGGTTATACTTGAATGATCACTTATGTAACAAACATTCTATACATGCATGTCTTATGATACACCTGATTAGAGAAGGATATGGAAAATGAGATCGGATAGGAATTTATGAAAAATCACCTAGAGGGGGGGTGAATAGGTGATTATGCTAATCTAATGAACTCAATGCGAAATTTAAAAACTTAATGCAATACACTCAACTGCAATCAACAAATGATGCACACATAACCAAGCCAAGCAATTATGAATGCACAATATGAATAGTTGCAAGGCACAAAGTAGAGAGAGAGTCAATGGATCAAGCGCAAACAACAAGATATGTTACGAGGTTCGAGCACCCAGCTCTACATCCCCGCCTTCGACACACGAAGGATTTCTAATCCACTAGCTAGTCCACAAAGAACTCTCACAAGGAGTACCCAACTCCTCTCTTTACAACCACAACCTCCTCCTTGAGGCAAGCTCCAAGCCAACAAAACAATCACCTCACAACCCGAGGGATTAGCACAAAGCAAACACAAGGATCACCTCACAACTTGAGGGATACAACCCAAGGGCACAAAGCCAAGAAAAGATTGGGTTTTAACTTGGTGGTCTAAACAACAACCACAAACAATTTCTTTCTCTCACACAAAGATCCTATAGAAGAGATTGTAGATTTTAGCTCAAGTGTGGAGAAAACCAATGGGATGGAAATCAAAATCACAAAGAAAAATCCTTGGGAAAAACTGAAACCAAGATATAGAAGATGAATCAAAACTCTTTTCCCAAAAACCCTTTTCTTTGGTTTTCCAAACCCTAGCAAAAACTCCAAATGGATTGTTCAATATGAATCCAAAAACTTCTTTTGATTGCTGTGAAAACACCAGAGTGTAAGGAAAAATTCGCACAAAAAATCTTGGAGAAAAACTCTTTCCAATGGGGTATATATAGCCCCCAGAAAAATATAGCCGTTGGCAGCAGAAAATGCCAGAAATACACTGACGGTCGACCGGTCCGGTCGACCGTTCAACGGTCAAATCTGCCCGTTGGCAGCTACCGGTCGACCGCCCCGGTCGACCCAAACAAACAAAAAGCTCTGCTCTCAGACCCGGTCGACCCGGACGGTCGACCGTCCCGTGTCTGCAAAACGTGCACAGATCTGTGCACGTCGGTCGACCGACCCGGTCGACCGACTTCAGCCAAGTCGACTTGGTCAGAAGACTAGTCGACTGGTTGAAGCCTGGAACAGAAAACTGAGTTAAAAACATGTTTAAAAATTCTTTTATCTTTTCTAAAAATCACCAAAAATAGTTTTATCATTTTATATTGAAATATAAACTTGTGATAAAAATTTCATCACAAATAACAAACATCTTGAAACATTTTTGAGTCTTATCATTTTTACCAAAATCCAAAACTTGTATTTTCTAAAACTTGAATTTTTGAATAGAAAATACATTTTGTTCAAAACTCATCCAAATAAAAAAACATGATATTAAACAACATTTAGGCATGATGTATATGGATATAATCCTCTATACATAAAACATATATATATATGCATGTTTTTGTCATTAATTCCAAAATATGTTTTGTTAAAACACAAAACATAAAACACATGAAATAGGTTTATCAAAGTAAGTTTGTCTAAATAGTTGAAGCATGCATGTATATAGAACAAATCTAATATACATTAAAACATGTAAACTTGTTTTGATATAATATCTATTCATGCAAACCAAGATCGGTTAAACCAAAAACCGAAAACCAAAACATGAAACGTGTGTATTGTGAACTTGAGCATATCATACTATTCTAATCTTTACAATTTGAATCTAAACACAAAACTTAAACTATGGTACCGAAGTCTTCTTGTAGAGCGCAAACTCCAAGCCGACTCGATCCAAAACCCCATGATCCACCGAGCAAGTGCTATATGTGATCTTTGACGCTCGGGCTCTTGAATCAACATGTGAAAGCTTCCAAATCATCTTGTTGAAGCTAATCACCTACTAATAACTTGATTTAATGATCTGAAACTAAAATCACAAGATTATTAGTACACATAACTACATGAGTTAATCATCATCAAAACTAGGGTGGAAGGCCTTTGGGCCAACAATCTCCCCCTTTTTGATGATGACAAAACTCATGGAGTTATATATGCATGGATTAAAGTTAAGCTTCAAAGAAGCTCCCCCTTAACTCATGCATAACCAAATAAACATAATGAATATGCAATCAAGGCTCTTAAACATGAATGCATAGAAATGCATAAACAATAAAAGGTTCTACATACCAATGAAATGTTTAAAAACAAAACATGCTCTAGATACCAATTACAAAACATGCTCTAGATTTCAATTAAAATTAAACTAAATTAAACTTAATATATGCAAAACATAAACATGCATATATAAACTCAAGATCTTTCTCCCCCTTTTTGTCAATCATCAACAAAGGGGTAAAAATCAAAACAAAACAAAATCTTCTCTCTTTTTAATATAAAGAAACAACCTTCGATGAGGGGTAAAAGCAAAACCAAATCAACAAATCTTTCTCCCCCTTTTTGTTCGAAATAACGAATCAATAAAAATAATATTTTCCCCCTTTTTGTCTAAAACAAAAACAAAACCAATTAGGGGTGACAATCAATTAAGGTACCAATTGAAAATAAGTCAAAGAATAGCATCTTGATACCAATTGAAAGGAAACAAACAAAAATATTGATACCAATTTTAAGCAAACACATGAAAATCTTGATACCAATTGAAATTAAACATAATAAATCTTGAATGTATAAACAAAATTTTGATACCAATTGTAAATATTTTTCATTTTGAACATATGATACCAATTTGAATTTTCAATCATAAAGTATGGGAGTACAAATACCAATTGAAAGACAAAATCAAATTTTCTCCCCCTTTATGAAATACAAACTAAAACAATGCATAGGCTTGATACCAATTTAAAAGTAATCAATTGAAACAAAATTGAAGCTCAAGCTTAGCATAAACACGATTTTGTGCTTAAAGATATAGGGATATAATAAGCACAAATAAAACATATATATGTATGAAAGATAGATACCAATAGAAATTGATATTCTTGGAATAGAAAGCATACATACATACAAAATATATGGTATACAAGAAATGGTAAAATTGATACCACTTGAAAGAATTCAATGATACCAATTGAAATAACAATAAGATCAAGTGTATATATCATATTATCTACCTCCCAATCATGGTTCAAGTTCTAAATGATTTTCATTTTAAGGCATACATGAACATGATCTCCCATCCATCTTCCCATTAGAAGGTAGGAGTTTTCAAAAATAGGATTGAAAATAGAGTACGTTTGAAAATCTCTACCATAGTGAAGAATACGAACTAGTTATAGGAAAAACTTTTAAAACTAGTACGAAATCCTTCAAGCAAGGAATAAAACAAAATTGTTTTTCATGAAACACATGTAAATCACATGATCACTAAACACTCAAAATCCATAAAGTCCATATCATAGTCTCATGAAAACAAATCATGAGTAAAATAATAAAGTGAGTGTACAAGTAAAATGTGACACATATCAACATGAAAATATTCAATTAAGCCCATGTGAAATTCCTTGAAAACATGAAAAACTAGATTTTCATTACCAATAGAAATTACCAAAAAAAAACATGAAAATCATCAAAACGATTTAAACTTCAAGGTATATGTATGTCATGTACAAACTAAAGTATACATACATATCCTAAACATAATGAGTCCACAAGAGTATATGCATGAAGGCACGTGGCTCAAGGATGTATATGTATAAATGATAGTTTGGACAAGATGGACATCTACATGAAGTTAAAACAAAATAAGTAAAATGATAAATACAAGTCAAATGCAAGAATCATCAAAACTAGATTATACTAGTACATCAAGTGAATACAAATGAGCGTTCAAGCACAAACATATATAAAGGTCTATTTGTAGCTCACTAGTTGTACAAGTATAAATCCTAGTCTTAATGAAAACTTATCATTCAGGAAAGTAGTCAAAACACGAAGCATAAAACGGGAATCATAACCCAACATGATAAACATAATAATCAAAATATGAATTATTAAAACAAAAAGTCATAGTCAACCATATGATTTGCATGACAAAGACATGTGCATTAGATCTATGATTAACATGATAGCTAAAATATAAAGAGAACACAAAATATGGGTCCATACTAAACATGGGTGTCTCAACAACTAATCATGTAAAGCATAAGTCTAATAAATATGGCAAAAATCATACTAATCATGAAACAATAAAACATGATTCAACAAAACAAAAATCATAAACATCCACATGATCATTATGAAAATGCATGAGCATTAGATCTAGTGCATACATATTAGTTTAAACAAGGTGAGAACACTAAATGTAGATCCATATAAAACATGGGTGCTCAAGTAACTAAACATGTATAACACTAATCTAATCAACATGACATAAGCATAATGAACAATAAAACAAGACATGCTATGAATAGATGAACATGAAAAGCATGCAAATAAAAATGGGAGTTAGAGAATGATACCAAAGCCGATGAAGGTGCATCTCTAGTTCTCCAAACCACAGTGGTCCTCCCACCAAATCCCCTTGAGAGTGAAGCATCCAAATGGTTCTCTTTTAAGCTTAGAACGCATCCACCTCAAGGCACCAATACTCTCACGTGATGCGAGAGCTCCCACCTACATCAAAAGTCAAGGAGGTGGTTTTGGTACCCATTTTCTCTTGGGTCCATAGGGGTTAGTATCTTTTATAACCCAAACAAGATTAGTTGCTAAATTTTCATGATAAACACGATCATAACAAAATCTAGCAAGATGACCTTTTCGGCCACAATGTGTACATGTGTACACATGAGCATACGTGTGATGGTGGTGACCGTGGAAAGCATGTGTATGCCGTAAAAGGTGTGCATGCAAAGATGGACCTTGTTTCTTGTGAACCAAGGTTTCCAAACGTGAATGATTCAATGTGCATTGGCTCAAAGTGGAGCCCAAACATTCAACACTTTTCTTCAAAACATTTATATCATTTTCAATAGTGAAAGATAAAGTGGAGCATGCAATAGGTGTGCAAGAAGAAGAAGAAGCTATACTAGCATGGCACACATGAGAATCAATTTTAATTTTCAAAGATTCATTTTTCTTTAAAACTAAATCCAATTCTTTTGTAATTGAATCAATTTTATTTTTCAAAACAAGGTTATCTTTTAAAACAAAATCCAATTTAGAAGATAAAACCTCATTGTTTTTCACAACATCATTACAATCATTTTGTTTTTCAAAATCTCAATCTCATCAAGGGCAAGGTCTAGTTGAGATCTTAGTGAGTCACGTTCACTAGTGATCTCTCCTTCTCTTGCAAAACCGATTCAAAATTAGAACACAAATCCTTTAATTCATTTTTCAAAACAAGGTTGTCCTCTTTCAAAAGATTGTGTTTTTCCAATAAATTTTCAAGCTTTTGAGCAAGTTCCAAATTCAATGTTTGAACTTCAAAACAACCATGGCAATAGGAACTAGAGCTATCATCTATTTGAGAATCCGATTGTACCTCAAGGGAGTTATTCCCTTTGACCATGAGGCAATGCTCTTCGGACTTTTCTCTATTAGATCTCCTCATCTTGTTGATAATCCTTGGAAGCTCGGGAGACGTCAATAAGCTCCAAACTGCAAAAGCCGAGTCATAACGATCAAACACCGGTAAAAAATGTTCACTAAGAGATGCTCTAAGTGCTCTAAGTGCTAATGCATTTGCCTTTTTATACTTGCTACTATTAGGGAATGATTCCATAGTGGAGGCTTGATAAACTAGATGTCCTAGTCTTTTCAAATGGCTACTCATATTGGCCTTTCAAGCATCAAGTCTAAGATGGTCAAACATAGGAGGGCTATCCATGAGTGCAAACTAAATGAGTGCAAATGAACAATGCAAATGAAGATTAGCAAACCAAGATCTCACTCCTAGGTGGTTAAACCTAAATATCAGGAGCACTAGCTCTGATACCAATTGAAAAATCACCTAGAGGGGGGTGAATAGGTGATTATGCTAATCTAATGAACTCAATGCAGAATTTAAAAACTTAATGCAATACACTCAAGTGCAATCAATAAATGATGCACACACAACCAAGCCAAGCAATTATGAATGCACAATATGAATAGTTACAAGGCACAAAGTAAAGAGAGAGAGAGAGAGTCAATGGATCAAGCACAAACAACAAGATATGTTACGAGGTTCGAGCACCCAGCTCTACATCCCCGCCTTCGACACACGAAGGATTTCTAATCCACTAGCTAGTCCACAAAGAACTCTCACAAGGAGTACCCAACTCCTCTCTTTACAACCACAACCTCCTCCTTGAGGCAAGCTCCAAGCCAACAAAACAATCACCTCACAACCCGAGGTATTAGCACAAAGCAAACACAAGGATCACCTCACAACTTGAGGGATACAACCCAAAGCCACAAAGTCAAGAAAAGATTGGATTTTTAACTTGGTGGTCTAAACAACAACCACAAACAATTTCTTTCTCTCACACAAAGATCCTATAGAAGAGATAGTAGATTTTAGCTCAAGTGTGGAGAAAACCAATGGGATGGAAATCAAAATACAAAGAAAAATCCTTGGGAAAAACTGAAACCAAGATATAGAAGATGAATCAAAACTCTTTTCCCAAAAATCCTTTTCTTTAGTTTTCCAAACCCTAGTAAAAACTCCAAATAGATTGTTCAATATGAATCCAAAAACTTCTTTTGATTGCTGTGAAAACACCAGAGAGTAAGGAAAAATTCGCACAAAAAATCTTGGAGAAAAACTCTTTCCAATGGGGTATCTATAGCCCCCAGAAAAATATAGTCGTTGGCAGCAGAAAATGCCAGAAATACACTGACGGTCGACCGGTCCGGTCGACCGTCCAACGGTCAAATCTGCCCGTTGGCAGCTACCGGTCGACCGCCCCGGTCGACCCAAACAAACAAAGAGCTCTGCTCTCAGACCCGGTCGACCCGGACGGTCGACCGTCCCGTGTCTGCCAAACGTGCACAGATCTGTGCACGTCGGTCGACCGACCCGGTCGACCGACTTCAGCCAAGTCGACTTGGTCAGAAGACTAGTCGACTGGTTGAAGCCTGGAACAGAAAACTGAGTTAAAAACATGTTTAAAAATTCTTTTATCTTTTCTAAAAATCACCAAAAATAGTTTTATCACTTTATATTGAAATATAAACTTGTGATAAAAATTTCATCACAAATAACAAACATCTTGAAACATTTTTGAGTCTTATTATTTTTACCAAAATCCAAAACTTGTATTTTCTAAAACTTGGATTTTTGAATAGAAAATACATTTTGTTCAAAACTCATCCAAATACAAAAACATGATATTAAACAACATTTAGGCATGATGTATATGGATATAATCCTCTATACATGAAACATATATATATATATATAATATATATATATATATATATATATATATATATATATATATATATATATATATATATATATATATATATATATATATATCCATGTTTTTGTCATTAATTCCAAAATATGTTTTGTTAAAACACAAAACATAAAACACATGAAATAGGTATATCAAAGTAAGTTTGTCTAAGTAGTTGAAGCATGCATATATATAGAACAAATCTAATATACATTAAAACATGTAAACTTGTTTTGATATGATATCTATTCATGCAAACCAAGATCGGTTAAACCAAAAAAGAAAACCAAAACATGAAACGTGTGTGTTGTGAACTTGAGCATATCATACTATTCTAATCTTTACAATTGGATCTAAACACAAAACTTAAACTATGGTACCGAAGTCTTCTTGTAGAGCGCAAACTCCAAGCCGACTCGATCCAAAACTCCATGATCCACCGAGCAAGTGCTATATGTGATCTTTGACGCTCGGGCTCTTGAATCAACATGTGAAAGCTTCCAAATCATCTTGTTGAAGCTAATCACCTACTAATAACTTGATTTAATGATGTGAAACTAAAATCACAAGATTATTAGTACACATAACTACATGAGTTAATCATCATCAAAACTAGGGTGGAAGGCCTTTGGGCCAACAATTTATACACTAACAAAGGAACAAAGAGGAGAGAAAGTATGTGTACTTGCCTGATGCCGTTGGAATTTGAATTTTCGTAACTGCAACCGGCTCTGGGTAAAATTCGCTGACTAAATATTATATGAATTAATTAAAGACTTGATATGTTATTTATTCAGTAATAAATTGAATGAGCATATGATATTTACTATTTATTATAATTGGTTGGTTAATATTTCCAAGTAATTCAAAATCAGAATTTATAACAACTATTTAAAAATATAATTTCATGATAAAATACAGGTATAAACTAATAAATTGATGTATAATGTTTACATATTATTGAATTATGAATTTTATATTTTTTTTGTGATATTTAAAAATTTATTGGCAATTTTTTAATAAATGATCATTAAATAATAATTATAAAGAATATTTAATTTCATGTTATTCTAAGTAATATTACACTCAAATAATTTTACAGAGTCACAAATTTAGTTTGTGATTTTTGGTGAATTTTTTGAAACTTTTTTGTGAATTTTTTGAAATTTTCTGAATTAAAATAAACCTAAAAATCAATAAAAAGCAATAAAAGGCTTAACATGTCTATTTGCTACAGTAACGAGTCTGCTACAGTAATGAGTTTGGGTCTGAGTTTGTTACAGTAAAATGCTATAGTAATTTTCCTACATATTTTATTATATTATATTAATTTATTTATCTTTTTCTTTTTCCTTTTCCTTTCCTTTCTTTTTCTCTTTTTCTTTTTCTTTTTTTTAAATTGGGTCGGGCCCGAACCTGGGTCTGGTCTGGCCCGACCAGACCCGGCTTGGCTTGACCAGGCCCAGGCCGGACCTTGGTCCGCTTTGTGTTGTGCACAATGCACAACACACAGTTTTCTTTTTTTTTTCTCCTCAAAATAAAATCGAGAAAATCCTAAAAAAATTATGATAAATACAAGGCACATCTTAGATTTTCTACATAATTTTCTTGTGATTTTAGTATACGTTTTACATGGTGAAATTACAGCTAAAAAATGTAATGCGTACTACGTGTTCGATGAAATGCCACAACGAACTAAATTCAATGAAAATGCAAAATAAAATACCTGAAACGCTTTCCTTCAGTCTGAATCTTCTTCCCTCGTCCAGCACTTCAGAATCTTGCTAAGTTTGGAGGAGAAAGAGAGTGTAATGAAAAAAGAAAAGAAGTTTAGATTTTGTAAGTGACTTGAGATGGTGAGATACCCTTTTTATAGGCACCACACACGCCCCTAAGCCACCCCTAAGGAGTTGGGCTACGTGAAAGGGGTAGTGGGTTCAGTTTGGGTGAATGAGAATGAGGAGGAGAAAGTGTGAGAGAAGTTAGAGAGAGTGGGAGAAGTTGGAGAGAATGAAGAGAGTAAGAGGGAGGTTTAAATAAATGGGCTTGAGCCTTTAGACCACACGCCAATGTGGCAACATGGTTAAGTTATTCATCTCCCTCTAGTCGACTTGGGTTCAAGCCCCAGCATGTGGTAGTAGGAATTAATTTAGATTAAATTTGAGTAGATATTTTCATATCAATAATTGCACGTGTGGTATACATTTTGTCGGCTATACATAGCTATGGAGTGGACATTGAGAATTAATGATTATTTGCTTAAAATTATTTTCTTATGAAAATTTTATGTTGTTTGATTTAATCTGATAGATTAATCAAACCTGGCGGTGAAGCCGAGAACTGAATTGCGATCCGTGATCATACTCAATCTCTAATTCCACTGTTCTTCTCCAATTTCACCAAATTTTCACCACGAACCCTAAATTTTCCTACATCCCACATCAATTTTGGCATCAGAGCAAAATTTCTGGTAAAAAATTATTCATCATCTCTCCCCAGACTCCCATCTGCAAGCTCTAGATCCGTGCCATCATCATCAACACAATGCCTCCATTGCCTTCACCTCATCATTGTCATCGCATCACTGTCGCTCTTTCATCCTATGTCGTCCAGTCTCTGCCAAGTCCTCGTCATCGTCATCACTGAGATCTCCATGCTGCCATGTGGAGGAAGACTATCTCGTCCTCACTCTTTCAATCATCTCCGCCTTTCCCCTTCATCTTCATGTCCTCAAAGAAACTTTTTATCATTTCCATCTTACCTTGTTACTTATCATTGTATTCATCATAGATGAATATTTTCAAGCAGAGGTGAATGATGAGAATTGGATGGCTCAAATTTACTATTATTTATTTAGATTTAGAATTTAAATTTGAATTTAGATTTGAAGAAGATTTGATTTGATTTGACATGATTTAGATTTTTATTTAATTTAGATTTGAATAAATTTTGTTAAGATTTAGGAGATAATTTAAATTAAATTTGAGTAGATTTGATCCTATCAATAATTGCACATGTGTACGTTTTGTAAGATATATATATCCATGTAACACTACTAAAAAGCCTGTCAGATTGCGTCAAATTGACATTTTGCGTCTAAAATTTACAGCTTGCGTCGAAATGTTGCGTCAAAAAAATCCGTTGCAGAGGACCTCGATGCAACATTTGCGTCGACTATTCGACGCAAAATTATTATTGTGCTGAATTTTCAACGCAATTGTTTTTAAATTATTTTTTATATTTTAAATATTGTGTCGAATATTGAATGCAATTTTCATTTTAATTTTTAAAAATGGAATTATTGTGTCAAATATTTTTTTGACGCAGATATCCAGTTTCAACGATTGCTCACAATCTGAAAATTTTTGATATAATAATATGACCTGTTGCCACAAATTGCGTCAAAAACAAACAATGAACGCAATTATAGGTTAAATGTTGCGTCGAAAAACAAAAATTTTCGACGCAATTTGTCTGCTTCCTTATCTGCATAAAATGTGAAAAAATTTGGTATAAAAATACCATCAGTTTCAAAAAATTGTGTCGAATATGTTTTTCGACGCAATTATTGATCAATAATTGTGTTGAATAGTCAAATTCGACAAAATTTTTGACCTATAATTGCGTCAAATTTCATTTTCGACGCAATTTGTATTAATTTTTTTAAAAAAAACTGTAGCATCAATTTAAAATTTACAATACAAATCTGCAAATATGAATCAATAGACAATTTCAAACCAATACACAATACATCGTATCACATATATCACACTGTATCACATATAACGTATCATATCACACACACACACATCAAAGTATTGAAAATCACCTAGAGGGGGAGTGAATAGG
Organism: Agave tequilana; assembly: GCA_038442645.1. Classification (NCBI taxonomy): domain Eukaryota; kingdom Viridiplantae; phylum Streptophyta; class Magnoliopsida; order Asparagales; family Asparagaceae; genus Agave; species Agave tequilana. The sequence goes on along the minus strand of JAVJIF010018733.1, from coordinate 23,523 downwards.
TGATAATGCTAATCTAGAAACTAAATGCGGAAGCTAAAACAATTTTGCAACACACTTAGTACAACACACAAGTGTAGCCGAATTCCCCGTGAAGGGCTCTGGACTAACTCCTCTTGATTCCCCTAGATATGGGTTGAGGTGCTATATGAAGCTCTTGTGGTTAAGTACAAGTGAGGCACACACAAACAAGCCAAGCATATAAAGATGAACAATATGAAAGATGCAAGGCACAACACAAGCAAATAGATATGAATGATATGAATGATGCACAACACAAATAAAGAAAGAGGGTTAAGAGACAATGGATCAAACGCAAATACAAAGATATGTTTCGAGGTTCGAGCCCCTAGCTCTACGTCCCCGCCTTCACCGAGAAGGATTTCTAATCCACTATCTTGTCCACCGAGGACTCCCACCGAGGGAACCTCCACCGAGGAGGATTTTTACAACAAGCGAGCACCGAACTCCTCTCTCAAACACCGCCTCACAACCGAGGGGTAGGCCCGTAACTAACAACAACAAACACCTCTACCGAAGAGGGTTACAACCAAACTCCACCCTCACTAGAGGGAGCAAACCAACAATCTCAACCTCTACCAAAGAGGGAGCAAACCAATCACCCGATCAACCTCTACCAAAGAGGGATACAAAAAAAACCAAGGGTGTACAACTTGGAGGTTTCCATAACCTCAAACAATCTCTCTTTCTTCTTTTCCATAAAACAAAGATCCTAATAGAATAGGATAGAAGATAAGCTCAAGTGCGGAAAAACAAGTGTTTGATCAAAGAAAATCTCTTGAGAAAATACCAAATAGATATTGAAATGAAGAACAATAAAACAATTTCCCAAAAATCTATTTCCTTTGAAAATAACAAAACATTTAAAACAAACAAAATGAATATTTTTGCTCTTTAAACTCTTTTGAAAACTTCTTTTTAAAATCAGAGAGTAGGGAAAACTTAGCTCAGAAAATCTTAGCCAAAACCTTAAAGATATGGGGTATTTATAGCCCCAAAAGAAAACTAGCCGTTAGGCTGATCTGGCAGCCTGACAGGCTTGCGGTCGACCGGCCGTCGACCGCCAAGGTAAAAAATATGACCGTTGGAGCAATCCGGTCGACCGCCCGGTCGACCGCCCAGATACAGAGAGCAGAGCTCTCTGGTCCGGTCGACCGGTCGGTCGGCCGGCCCACTGTGCTGCCTGACGTGCACAGCTCTGTGCACGTCGGTCGACCGTACGGTCGACCGGCCCTTGGTTCGGTCGACCGTGCGGTCGGCCGACCTAGCCTGTCAGCCAATTCTGGGTCAGAAACTGAAGTTAAAAATAATTTTAAAAATTATTTTATCTCTTCTAAAAAAAATCCCCAAAAATAGTTTTATCATTTTGCATTGATATATAAACATGTGACAAGAAATTTCAACTCAAATATCAAGCAATTTGAACTATTTTTGTGTCTTATCATTTTTATCAAAAACCAAAACTTGTATTTTATCAAACTTGAATTTTTCAATAGGAAATCTGATTTTTCGTAAAACTCATGAATAGGCATATCAAAATAAGTTTGTTTAAGATATGAAGCATGTATGTATATCGAACACATCTAATATACATAAAAACCATTTAAACTTGTTTTGATCTAAACTATTCATGAAAACCAAAATCTAAAACATAAAACTTGTGTGTATTGTGCACTTGAGCATATCAACTATACTAAGCTTTACAAATAGATCTAAAACACACTAAACACTAGGATATCTAAGTCTTCTTGATGATCTTCATCTTCAAGCCGACTCGATCCCAAACGTGATCCACCGAGTGCAAAGGTATGATCTTAATGCTTGGGCACTGGAATCACCATGTGAAGGCTTCCAAACTCATCTTTTTGAAGCAATCACCAACTAATATCTTGATCAATGATCTGTAACTAAAATCACAAGATAATTAGTAAACATAACTACATGAGTTAATCATCATCAAAACTAGAGAGGAAGGCCCCGGGCCAACAATCTCCCCCTTTTTGATGATGACAAAACTCATGGAGTTATATATGCATGGATTAAAGTTAAGCTTCAAAGAAGCTCCCCTTAACTTATGCATAAACAAATAAACATAATGAATATGCAATGAAGGCTCTTAAACATGAATGCATACATAGATATGCATAAACAATAAAAGGCTCTAGATACACAATGAAATGTCAAAAACAAAAACATGCTCTAGATACCAATTAAACTTAAACTAAATTAAACTTAAATATATGCAAAACATAAATATGCATATATAAAATTCAACCAAACTCAAAATCTTTCTCCCCCTTTTTGTCAATCATCAACAAAGGGGTAAACAATCAAAACAAAATAAAATCTTCTCCCCTTTTTAATACAAAGAAACAATCATCAATAAGGGGTAAAAGCAAAACCAAATCAATAAATTTTTCTCTCCATTTTTAATACAAAGAAACAATCATCAATAAGGGGTAAAAGCAAAACCAAATCAATAAATTTTTCTCCCCCTTTTTGTTCGAAACAACGAATCAACAAAAGGGTTAATAAAAACAATGTTCTCCCCTTTTTGTCTAAAACAAAAACAAAGTCAATAAGGGGTGACTTAAAACATGATACCAATTAAAAATATGTCAATGAAGTGCCTCTTGATACCAATGAAAGCAACATCTTGATACCAATTGAAATAATTGTTCATTAAGAGCAAATGATACCAAAATGGAAATTCAATATTTTCTATCATAAAGCAAGGGAGTGGAAGTCAAATACCAATTGAAATATGAAAATCGAATTTTCTCCCCCTTTATGAAATACCAACAAAAACAATGCGTTGGCTTGAAATAAGATACCAATTGACAATTGAATCAATTGAAACAAAGTTAAACTTCAAGCTTTAGCACAAACAAAAACATATATATGTATGAAAAATAGATACCAATTGAAATTGATATTCTTTGAATCATACATATATGAAAATATATGAGTATACAATAAAAGTCAAAATTGATACCAATTGAAACAATAATAATATCAAATGTATAACTCATATTATCTACCACCCATTCATGTTCAAGTTAAAATGATTTTCACTATAAAGCATACATGAGCATGATCTCCCATCCAACCACCCATGGATGGTAGGGGTTTTCAAAAAAAAATAGATTTGAAAAATAAGGTTTGTTTGAAAAACTCTACCATTGAAGAATACCGTAACTAGTTATATGAAAAAAACTTGTAAACTAGTACAAAATCCTTCAAGTAAGGAATAAAACAAAATTATTTTTCATGAAACATGAAATCCACATGATATTCAACACTCTAAGCCAATTAAGCATAAATATGACTCATGAAAACAAACACATGAGTAAACAATAAATGTGAGTGTATAAATAAAAGGTAAAGATCATAATCATGAAAATATAGACATTAAGCTCAATATTCCTTGAAACATGAAAACATGAAAATCATCAAAACTTATTTAATCTTCAAGGTATATGGATGTCCTATACAAACTAAAGTATACATACATATCCAAACACAACGAGTCCACAAAGATATATGCATGAAGGCACGTGGCTCAAAAAGATGTATATGTATAAACAATAATTTGGATAAAATGGACATATACATGAAGTTAAACATAAACACATGGAAACATGAAAAACTAAATTTCCATTAAAACAAATTTCATTTCAAGGTATAAGTATGATTTGTCAACACAAAAAGTATACATACATATCCCTAAACACAATTGAGTCCATATGTATAGATTTGCATGAAAGGCAAATGACTCAAGGGGTATACATGTATATCTTAAAGTTTGGCAAAATAGACATATACATGAAATGAAAACTCATACAAATAAAACAAATCCAAAAATAGGAACACAAGTTTAAAATGTATGAATCATCAAAACTAGACTATACTAGCACATCTAATGGGTTCAAATAAGCATTCAAGCTCAAACATATATAGATTTATTTGTGGCCCACTATATGCACAAGTATAAATCCTAGTCTTAATGAAAACTAACATTTAAACATATATTCAAAACATGAAGCATCAAAACAAGATATGAATCATCATGATAAACATAAACATGATTATTAAGAAAATCCACATGTTATTAAACCTATGATAAACATGATAGCTAAACAAATGGTGAGAACACAAAATAATGATCCATATTAAACATGGGTGTCTCAAATGCTATACATGAATGTCAAGAGTCTCATAAACATGGCATTTTCATAATGATCATATAAACAACAAAACATGCTACAAATAATGAACAAGAAAAGCATGCATAAATAAATAAGGAGTAAGAGACCGTTACCAAAACCTAGAAGGCAACTCTCCTTGACTCCAAAACATGGTGGTCTTCTCCACCAAACATCCCTTGAAAGTGATGCATCCAAATAGTCCTCATGAAGCTCGGAACGCATCCACTCCAAGGTCATAAACAATAGGGGTGGTCTTTGGTACCCATATCTTATTGGGTCCATGGGGGTTAGTACCATTCCTAACCCAAACAAATTTATTTGCTAAATTATAATCATGTATACGATCAAAACAAAATTTAGCAAGGTGGCCCTTACATCCACAATGTGTACAAGTGTACACATGAGCATACATGCGGTGATGGTGTCCGTGAGGAGCATGTGTATGCCGTGGAGGGTGTGCATGAAAAGATGGAACTTGTTTCTTTCGAAACAAAGATTCCAAACGTGTATAGCCCACAACACATTGGCTCAAAGTGGAGCCCAAACAATCCATATTCTTCTTAAAAACATTTATATCATTTTTAATCAAAGAAGAAGTGGAGCATGCAAGGGGTGATCTAAGTGACATTACCCTAGCATGGCAAACATGTGCATCAATCTTATTTTGCAAAACTTCATTGCTTTAAACAAACATTTAAATCATTAGAAATAGAAACTATTTTATTTTTCAAATCAACATTCTCTTTTAAAACAAAATTAACTTTTGAAGACAAGTTTCATTTCTCTTCAAAATATTTTCACAATCATTTTTATTTTTCAAAAAATATTTTCTTTTAGTGCAAGGTCTAGTTGAGATCTCAATGAATCCCTTTCATTATAGACCTCAACCTTCTCTTGCAAAACATTGTTAAGTCTAGAATGTAAACTTTTATTTTCTTTTTCAAGGCCTAGACTTTTCTTTTTCAAAATTTTATATTTTCAATTAATTTTTCACACACAATAGATAGTTCTTCATTCAAAGCATGGGCATCAACAAATTCATCACATGAAGAACTAGAATCAAAACTATCTAGTTGAATTTCTGATTGTACCTCAAGGGAGTCATTCCCTTGGATCATGAAGCATTGTGACTCGGATTCTCCACTAGATTCCACTTCTTGTTGGATTGGCATTTGAAGCTCGGAGGTGGTTGTGGTTGTCAACTTGTTCCACACTGTAAAGACGGAATCAGGATTAGAAACATGCATAAGATATTCTTTTGAAAGCGTGCTTCTAATGGCCTCAAGGGCTAGTGCATTGGCCCCTATATGCTTGCTATCACTAAGGTAGGATTCCTTAGTAATGGCAAGGTGAACCTTATATCCTAGGGTTTGTAAATAGATGGACATCTTAGTCTTCCAAACAAGAATGTTGGAAGGGTCAAATATACGTGGGGTCATGAAGTCTGTGGGTCCAAACTAAATGTGTGCAAACAAGCAAATGCAAATGATAGATTAGCAAACAAGGATCTCACTCCTAGGATGTTAAGCCTAAGTATCAGGAGCGTAGGCTCTGATACCAATTGAAAATCACCTAGAGGGGGGGTGAATAGGTGATAATGCTAATCTAGAAACTAAATGCGGAAGCTAAAACAATTTTGCAACACACTTAGTACAACACACAAGTGTAGCCGAATTTCCCGTGAAGGGCTCTGGACTAATTCCTCTTGATTCCCCTAGATATGGGTTGAGGTGCTATATGAAGCTCTTGTGGTTAAGTACAAGTGAGGCACACACAAACAAGCCAAGCATATAAAGATGAACAATATGCAAGATGCAAGGCACAACACAAGCAAATAGATATGAATGATATGAATGATGCGCAACATAAATAAAGAGAGAGGGTTAAGAGACAATGGATCAAACGTAAACACAAAGATATGTTTCGAGGTTCGAGCCCCGAGCTCTACGTCCCCGCCTTCACCGAGAAGGATTTCTAATCTACTATCTTGTCCACCGAGGACTCCCACCGAGGGAACCTCCACCAAGGAGGATTTTTACAACAAGGGAGTACCGAACTCCTCTCTCAAACACCGCCTCACAACTGAGGGGTAGGCCCGTAGCCAAACAACAACAAACACCTCTACCGAAGAGGGTTACAACCAAACTCCACCTCTCACTAGAGGGAGCAAACCAACAATCTCAACCTCTACCAAAGAGGAGCAAACCAATCACCCGATCAACCTCTACCAAAGAGGGATACAAAAAAAAGCAAGGGTGTACAACTTGGAGGTTTCCACAACCTCAAACAATCTCTCTTTCTTCTTTCCATAAAACAAAGATCCTAATAGAATAGGATAGAAGTTAAGCTCAAGTGTGGAAAAACAAGTGTTTTGATCAAAGAAAATCTCTTGAGAAAATACCAAATAGATATTGAAATGAAGAACAATAAAACAATTTCCCAAAAATCTATTTCCTTTGAAAATAACAAAACACTTAAAACAAACAAAATGAATCTTTTTGCTCTTTAAACTCTTTTGAAAACTTCTTTTTAAAATCAGAGAGTAGGGAAAAATTAGCTCAGAAAATCTTAGCCAAAACCTTAAAGAGATGGGGTATTTATAGCCCCAAAGGAAAACTAGCCGTTAGGCTGATCTGGCAGCCTGACAGCCTTGCGGTCGACCGGCCGGTCGACCGCCAACGGTCAAAAATATGACCGTTGAAGCAATCCGGTCGACCGCCCGGTCGACCGGTCGGTCGGCCGGCCCACTGTGCTGCCAAACGTGCACAGCTCTGTGCACGTCGGTCGACCGTACAGTCGACCAGCCGACCGTGCGGTCGGCCGACCTGGTCTGTCAGCCAATTCTGGGTTAGAAACTGGGGTTAAAAATAATTTTAAAAATTCTTTTATCTCTTCTAAAAAAAATCCCCAAAAATAGTTTTATCATTTTGCATTGATATATAAACATGTGACAAGAAATTTCAACTCAAATATCAAGCAATTTGAACTATTTTTGTGTCTTATCATTTTTATCAAAAACCAAAACTTGTATTTTATCAAACTTGGATTTTTCAATAGGAAAGCTGATTTTTCCTAAAACTCATGAATAGGCATATCAAAATAAGTTTGTTTAAGATATGAAGCATGTATGTATATCGAACACATCTAATATACATAAAAACCATTTAAACTTGTTTTGATCTAAACTATTCATGAAAACCAAAATCCAAAACATAAAACTTGTGTGTATTGTGCACTTGAGCATATCAACTATACTAAGCTTTACAAATAGATCTAAAACACACTAAACACTAGGATACCTAAGTCTTCTTGATGATCTTCATCTTCAAGCCGACTCGATCCCAAACGTGATCCACCGAGTGCAAAGGTATGATCTTGATGCTCGGGCACTGGAATCACCATGTGAAGGCTTTCAAACTCATCTTTTTGAAGCAATCACCAACTAATATCTTGATCAATGATCTGTAACTAAAATCACAAGACAATTAGTAAACATAACTACATGAGTTAATCATCATCAAAACTAGAGAGGAAGGCCTCCGGGCCAAAAAGTATGTGCATATATCACATGTATCAAAGTATATCACAACTTAAAAATCACCAAACAGTATAAAATATAAAGCTTAAATGCAAAGTACACACATCAAAGTATTTTTACAAAAGTCAACTAAATACAAGGAATATCACCTAAGAGTCATCATATTGTCTGTCACCAGTGTTGTCGCCCCCGCTAGATTGCTTGGCGCTTTGTTGACTCGCCGCAAACTGGGCCATAAACAGCTGCATCTCTCTGAGCAGCCTCAAAACTGGCAACCTCTGTTGGTCGGCCTCTGACTGCTACCTCATGGCCTCAGAATCCTGCCTCATGGCCTCAACCTGCTGCTCAAGCTGGACGGTGTAGGGATCCATCCTAGCAGGCCTGGTGACCCTGGGAGCATCCACGTGCATCTCGAGCCTGATGACATGTCCAAATGTCTCTACTACCGCTCGTGTACTGGCGGTGCTCTCATCGCTGCCATCTGCTACCGCCGCGTCATTCTCAAGCTGGAACTGAAAATTAACAAAAATATATTATAAGTCAAATTAGATGTCTATCATTTTCAAAAAATATAAGGATATATAAACTAATCTTTAAATACTTACACCAATAGACATGGCGTCGGCGGAGATTGGCTTTCCCGAGTGCGGGGCAGAGGAAGCTCATCCTCGGAGCATCGAGCGCATCCATCTTCAGAAATTCCTTGTTGTAGATCTCTTATAGGTTCGCTCCCTTCTGCGGGTATCTCTCTATTAAAAATACAAGAAATTTATAAAATAAATGGAAGGTAAAAAGCAAATATGTTATAAAACCAAATGAATATAAATTTATACTTACAAATTTGCCCTTCCACAAAGAAAGAGTGTCTTTACCCATCCAATTGGGTAAGTCATTTGCAGGCGAAAGACCTTACATTTTTCCCTCTTCAACTACAAATTAAAAAAAACAATTCAATGAGCCAAATGGATAATAATGTATAAAGAATTCAAAACTTTTTAATTTTATCAATCCGCTTCTGTCATCGTGACTGTTCTTTTCATATGTCGACAAGAGGTTCATTCAGGTCTCACTGTCGACTCTGCTCGGCTGCAATGCAGTAGCATACCTATGGATCCCTCGCAGGGATCAAAAGTACGATGAAGGGAACGATTTTTGTTGTCATTCCACTTCTTTCTAGCATTATTGTTGAACCACTTGTGGAACTTTCTTGGAGTATCTCTCGTGTCATTCCAAGTCGGCAGTGAAAAATCACCCTGCATTTAACACAATGTCAGTTAGATTAAAATCATAAAGCATAAATATAAACATAAAATCTCAATAAAGCATAACAAAACTTACAGTCAACTCATAATATAATGCTTCAACTCTCCCTGAGTTCTTGTGGTCAGGCTAAGTCAAGACCGGAGAAAACTCGTCGCAGTGGCAGGCATGACGGCTAATGTGATCTGAGAGTGTATCGTAGTGAGGGTCAAACGGGCACCCATCTCCATCAATCTGGATCGGACCAACCGGCCTGGTTTTCCTCCTGGACTGGCTGGAGGATGATACTGCCATTTAGAAGACCTATATTTTACAATTATAAACTCAGATATAAAGTTAGGCAGTAGTACAATAGATATATGTAAGTCAACACAGAAAATAAAGTATACAACAAATAAAGTTAAGTAGTCATATACAATACATGTAACTAGCTCATCTCAAGAAATAAAGTACATATATGCAACTAGATCATCTCCAGACATGAAGTAAGAGCAATCGTACATTAATACTGTGTTACATTGAAAAATTCAGTATATAATTAAAATTAAAGTGGAAGAAATCAAAATATATTGTGAATTGTTACTCTTCCATAGGGTCAACACGATCAGTAGAAGTAGACGTCACATTAGGATAACTTCGGATGGGCATTACCTCCAAGCATTCACCTTCGGTACTTCAATCGAATGTATCTCTTGGTTTTGTGACAATAGGCACCACTCAAGGCTTATCCACTGGATCCAGCACGAAGAATGCTTGCAATACCAGAGAAGGTAGAATGAAGGGACAAGTTTTCTTATTTGGCCTTGTAAAGTCAACAAGTGTGAAGTCATGTTTATCTGTTTTGTTCTTGTTGTTATCAGCCCAGTCACACTCAAACAAAACAATCTTCCTGCGCTCCTCATTGAACGATAGTTCAATGATATCTTTGATCACCCCGTAATAAGTAATAACTCCTCTCGGGTCAATATCATGCACACTTGCGTAGCTTGTCGTCATCGCCATGACAACAACTCTGCTATTCTTAGTACAGTTAGACTCTTCGAATGACTTTGTGCGACATTTAAAATCTTGTATACCAAACTTTTTGTATGTCTTGACTTTAAATTCAGGAGACCGAGACAGAGTTAAAAGATCTGCTTCTATTCCCGCCTCTCGTGCAGCCTATTTAGTAAACAAGGTTATTTTACAAAATTATGAGAATAAAGCTATGCGAATATATTGTTGATAACACTTACACGTTCTCCGAACCATATTCAGATTTCCTTATCCCATGCATTTTGAATAAGTCATTTATAATTAGAAGCTCTCGTTGAGAACCTGTCCTTAATGATTTTCGATGTTGTCTGCAAGATATACATAACATGTTGAGACAATTCACAATTTTTTACATTTATGGTATTTTAAAATTTGTACAGTGTAGTATACTCAATATAAGGGGTAACTTCATCACAGTTAAACAAGCAATGATTATGGGGCTGTGCATTTCAGCATACGTGAGTATCCTGTACTAAGGTAGGAAGACGCTATATTCACCAGGAATCAAGAAAATAGAAAGTCGGGGGATTTCTTCCTCGACATCATGGTTGTTCTTGGGCTCTGCATTACTCTCCATATACCGAGAGCAGTAAATTAGGCATTCCTCTGTGATGTAACATTTAACTATTAAACCCTCTGGCCACCACTTGTTTCATACATAGGATTTTAAATAACCCAAGTACCTAAGGTTAACTAAAAAATCATGACATGTTAATTATATAAGATTTAAATTAATTACAATGATCAATTAATGCATATTTCTTACATAGGATATATATATACATACACCTTTCGACAGGATACATATATCGATAGTGGACACAACCCCAACCCTCGCCTCTTGAGCTAAATGAACTGTCAAAAAATCATCACCACGAAGAACGCAGGCGGAAACTTTTTCTCAGGCTTGCATAGAATTGAACCAATGTCAGTGTGCAACTTCTCAAAATCTTTCGTATTATTACCTTTGGAGCACAATCGTTGAAAAAAATCACACAACTCTTTTATTGCATCAACCATCTAGTTTGGCAACCCCAAATTGTGAATTGCTACTGGAAGCAACTACTGCATTAGTACGTGATAATCATGGCTCTTTAGTCCCATAATCTTATCTGAATTAAAACAACGTGCAATATTAGAAGAATATCCACTCGAAACATTCACGCCGCCTAGGATAGCGCACATCGCCTTTCTCTGGACAGAAGATATCTGATGATACTCATGCAATTTCGAAACACATAAAGGATGCCGCGAACCTCTGGATGTTGATGCGCTTTGGTACTTTTAGAGGGCGTTTTATTATTTTAATGTCCTCCTTTGCATTATCATAAACTTCTTATTGCAGAGCATCTAGCCACTTAAGCAATACCTCACCAACATTCTTCTCGATGTGCATTAAATCCAAATTATGGCGAACTAAATTATCTTTTCAATATGACAATTCAAAAAAGATACTTTTTTCTCCACTGTGTGTCGTCGGGTTCTTGTAATTCAGCACAAATATGAGATTGAAATTATATACGCTTGACAAGACATCCTGCATTGTAGGCGGGGGTGGCAGAGGATCCTCTCTGAAACGTTCATGCCCCATATAACAATTTTTCTTTGATTTGTACAGCCATTCAAATACGGTATTCTTTGCCCAACTAGGACAAGCAAGATAGCTGATGTGCTCCAACCGGACATGATAGAATAAGCAGGGAAGTCATTGATCGTCCACATAAGGTTTGCTCACATCTGAAAGTATTGTTCCAGGACGCGTCCCAAGTTGATATCCTTTGACCCCATAATATATTCAAGTCATCTATTAATGGCTGCAAGTAGACGTCGATGTTCTGTTTTAGACCTGTAGAACCTTCAATAAGCAGTGACATCATCATGTAAGACTGATGCATGCACAAACCCGGAGGTAAGGTTGTAAATCATTAAAATGACAGACCATGTATTGTAATTGATATTCATGTTTTCAAATGGATTGAACCAGTCGGTTGCCAACCCTAGCCTGACATTACGCGGCTCCAACGAGTACTCCACATGCTTCTTATCGAATTCTTTCCATGCATCTGAATTGGCAGGGTGCATTAAGATTACATCGTCATGACGCTCCTCTGCATGTCACCTCATGTCCTTTGTGGTCCATCGCATAGAGCCTTTGGAGCCTTGGAATCAGTGGAAAATATCTCAGAACTTTTTTAGATACTTTTTTCCTTTTTTTCCAATGAAGAAGCCTTACTAGGTTTCCATCTAGGCTCACTGCACACCTTACAAGTATCCAAGTTTTCGTCTTGCTTCCAGAACAACATGCAATCATTTTGGCATGCATCAATCTTCTTGTAATCACAACTCAATGCTCTAATAAGTTTCTTAATCTCATAAACGAGTCTAGTATGTTTATGTAAGGAAATGCATTCTTCAGTAAATGTACCATCTCTCCAAATATGACGTCGCTCATCTTACCCCTTGATTTGATGAGCTACAACTCTATTATGAACGACAGTCTAGAATAGTTCTTACAGCTTGGGTATAGTGGAGCATGCAATTCTTTAACTTTCTCACGAAAATCATCAGTCTCTGAAGGAGGAGCATCATTTCGACCATCGTCGGTCGGATCACTGGAGCACTCGTCGACCAGATTACGTAAAAGTGATTTAGAAATCCGTGATAGTCGACACCACCATAGTAGACATCATCACCAGGACCCTGGTCATCACTGTCATTTCTATTTGGTGGGGGATGTTGTCTTGGTTTATTATGCAAATGTCACCGCTCAAGACGAGCGTAATCTTGATACCACCCCTTCATTAGTAAATGAAACGTGGCGTTGTCCTTCTCAAACATTTTTTTGTTTTACAATCCCTTCATGGACAATTTATTTTATTATTAATGGCCAAATGGTGAAAAGTCAATTCTACAAACTCTTCACATCTATTTCTGTATTTCACATTTGTTTTCTCCAAGCGTACTCGACTCTTATCCCACTTCATTGTTTACTAGAGGATAGGCACTGTTACACAACAAGCAATAAATATATTACTTAGTTGTATATTGTGATTAGAGTTAGTTTGGACATGGGTAATGTACATTGTTTGTTGAATGAGAATCTAGGATTCATTTGATCGTGTCCATGTCCTTCTCCTTGTCCGTGTCCTTGTCCGCGTTCAGGAATATTGTTTAGGATTTAGGGTGATGGGTTTATCCCTTTCAGAATTACATTGTATAGTTGGAGATATATATGTGTTATGTGTATTTAGACTAAATTTTGGCAGCACCTCCCTGTGTTCTCCAAGTCCACGTAGGGTAGTTGTGGCCCAGAGAACAAAGGAAGGTATTATCAAAATATATATAACATGTATACTGTGTCCATCCTTATAATGCAATCGCAAACTTGTCCAAATGGATAATCCAACAACCACCGTACATTACTTGCAATAACCACAAAAGATACATATTAACTGCTGACATGAACCAAAAGTCTATGAAGACCATATATTCAAGATTCATCAGTTGTTTGTATCAGAAACTAGTTATAAGACAGGTAATGTTCGGTATTTGTTGAATGGGAATCTAGAGTTTCTTGAATCTATGTCCCTGTCTGTGCTCCATGATCGTGTCTGTGTCCGTGTCGTATCCGTGTCCTGTGATTACTTCATATAGATATTTGTGTCTGTGTGGGTGTCATATGTTCGTGGTACATATCTGTATCGTGTGATCCGTGTCATGTTTCTGTCTGTGCCCGTGTTTGTGTCGTGTCTGTGTCATGTATGTGTCCCGCATTTGTGTCCTTACTACATAGACATATCTATGTCGTGTCCGTGTCCATGTCATATATACGTGCTACATATCCGTGTTGTGTCCATTTCTGTGTTTCATGTTCGTGTCAATATTTGTGTCCATGTTCGTGTCAGTTAAGTGCTCGTGCTTTTCCAATGTATTCGTGTCCATTTCTTGTGTCTCGTGTCCAAGTTTGTGTTTGTGTCGTGTTTTTGTCTGTTTTCGTGTCCGTGCTACGTATACATGTTCGTGTCTGTCCGTTTTCGTGTGTCGTCTACTATTGTATAACAAGTTTCAACCTAATAGATAAAATAAACCGGAACAATTGAAGGAAAAAAAAAATTAACCCGAGGAGGAAATTAAATGCCTGAACGAGAGAAAGGTCGGGAGGCTGGGAGGACGCTTGAGTGGGCAGCCGGGGGGAGGGGCAGCCGGAGTGGGGGGCAGGCCGGGAGAGGGAGGCCCAGGGAGGGGCAGGCCGGGGAGCAGCAAGCCGGGGGAGAGGGGGCAGCAGGCCTGGGGGGAGAGGCAGGCCGGGGGGATGGGAGGTCGGGGAAGGAGGGGCAGGTCGGGAAAAGGGAGGAGGGGAGGCCGAGGGGGAGGAGAGGGAGCCCGGGGGGTGGAGGCAGGCGGCAGGAGGGACGCCGGGGGGGTGGAGGCAGGCCGGAGGGAAGGTCGTCGGGGGGAAGGGGCACGGTGGAGGAGGGAGACTTGGGAAGGAGGGAGAAAATTAGGGGATGAGAGGAAGATTTGGGAGAAAGCAGAGGAAGGGAATTCCCGATCAGAAGTACTAGGCATATTGCGTCGAAAATTCGACGCAATCTGTATTGCGTCAAAATTTTTACGCAATATGTAATAATTGTGTCGAATATTCGACGCAAATTTATAGCCAAAATTATTCACAAGATATTATTAACATTTTGCGTCGAAAATCCGACGCAATTAAACCGCTATTTGGCGGTAAATTTTTCATATTGCATTGAAAATTTGACGCAATATGTACAGTAAATTTTTTTATTATTTACTGAGTTTAAAATCTTATTTAACGCATTGCATCAAAATCGCGATAATTCAACGCAAATTTTGTGTAGAATTTTTTTTGACGCAATTTTTTCACTACAAATTGCCTCTTTTCTAGTAATGATAGTGGACTTTGAGAATTAATAGTTATTTGCTTAAAAAAATTTTTCTTATGAAAATTTTGTGTTGTTTGATTTGGATTAATCGAACCAGGCGGTGAAGCAGAAATCCGGATCCGTGATCATTCACAATCTCTAATTCCACTGTCTTTCTCAATTCCGCCAAATTTCCACCACAAACCTTAAATTTCCCTTCATCCCACATCATAAGTCTTCTAGTGGAAAAGGAAGAGTAGCATGAGTGGTTGAAGGAGTTGTAGTGAGACCTAGAGAGGCTAAAAAGTAAAGTGTATTTTCAAAGAAAGTGACATCCGCACATATCATATACTTTCGACTAACGGGATTCCAACATCGATACCTTTTATGTCCGAGAATATCTTAGAAGCATATATTGAACTGCTCGAGAATCTAATTTATCATGTCCTTTTTTGAAAATTTGAATAAAATACACAAAACTAAAAACCTTTAGAGGTAAATCAAACAGTTGTAAGGATAAAAGAACTGAGAGTAGAGTTTTGCCATCTAAAACTGAAGGAATCCTATTAGTTAAGGGACAAGCAGTATGGACTCTGTCAACCAAAAACACTAGAGAACATGTATATAAACCATTAGCATTAAGTAATGACAAGTATATGACGATTTTTTCAGTAACACATGTTTGATGAGGTGTATAAACACACAAAGTTTGATGAATTATAGCATGAGAAACACAATAATCTTGAAGAGCATGTTGCACATATTCCAAAGTATTATCAAATCGTAAAATCTTAAACAAACAACTAAATTAAGTACTAATTCTCTTTATGAAAATCTTTGAAAAATAGAGAGAAATTTAGAGTGATCTTTCATTAAAAATAACCAACTCATACGAGAATATTTCATCAATAAAAATTACAAAATAAGAAAACCGAGACACTTTTTAACTCGAGTAAGACCTCAAAGATCAATATGAACAACTCCAAATGGAGAACTACAACGAATAACAACCCTAGATGAAAAAAGTTATATAATGTTTACCAAACTAACATGACTCGTACTGTAATTTAGAGACAGCCTTGACAGGAGAAAATAACAATTTAAGAGATTTAAAAGATGCATGACCTAAATATAAGTGTCACTAGATCGTAGACTTATCACAAGGCAAATCAGAAGCGTCCACTTTAGATTGATAACGCATTGAAGATAAGGGAATTGGGTGGTTTGAGGCCCAGCTGAGATCGATATAACTCTCAACCAATTTTAATTGGTATGGGATCGCTTTGGTGAGCGATACAAAAAATGGGTACGAAAAATGCGAGTAGCCTTGGACATGGTACAGTAGGGGTAGCAATCTGGTAGAAAATACTTTTACTAGAAACAATAAATGGTTTTAGGATTATTTTTGTGTGTGTGACGCAGGCACATCACTGAATAGAAATATTAAATATTCTAGTTGTCAAAGCTACTGATCCAGATTGCAAACATAGCAGGACTGGGAACATGCGATCAGGGACAGAAATCGTGAGGGGTAGCAAGCCTGATCTTAACTTTGGTTAACAAAGTGCAGCAAAGAAATCTTTTATGGACATGGCCTAGACAAGGGGAGCCCTTTCATTACTCTGCGTTGTTGCCAATGGGCCAAATAGGATAAGGATCAATTGCAAACAAGCGAGCCTCTTAGAAGTGTTTGGTGCTTGATCTTCGTGTGATGCAGTTTTAACCTACGTTGTGCCGATGACACTCACCTATTTGGAAAGGCTTCCTTTGGCCAGCCTATGACTCTAAAATGGGTCCTATTTTGTTTTGAGTTTTCGTCAGGCTAAATCACCACAAAAGTGCACTTGTTGGATAAACTGTTGGGGAGTTTTCCCATTTCAAAGATCTTCAATCTTCTTGTTGAGAAGTTCCTAATGAAATGCTTAGGGCTCCCTCTCATAGGACGTACTATTTGACGTCCTAATTAGACACCATATTGATAAGATGCAAAAAAAGTTAGCAAGCTGGAGTTGATAATGACGACAAGGCTTGTGGCATTTGGCTCGGCACAGATTTTCTCTTCTATGATCAAGACTTACGCTTCTGTACTTTTGCCGTTGGCTTCACGCCTGCATTTTGTGTCCCCCTATTACTTTTGTATAAAAGCGTTACGTTACTACTCACTATGAGATGTTTTATCAACAGCTTTTTAATTAACTACAGGGAGCCTGTGCTCTAAAAATGGTTTATGAGGTGATTATGCAGCCACATAATCCTATTCGGGATAAGACGGCACAGAAAAGGCCTTATCCGGTTTTGTTATGCGGTCCGTCTGCTTATTCCGGCCTATGCTGATTATACGCTACATACCCGAATAATCGGGTGAATCAGGTGGTCAAAAATTGGGGCTTCGATTTTGGGTTTTAACTTATCAAATTGGATTCGACCGCAAAACCATTATAAAAGTTTTGGGTTAGAAACTTAGGGTTAGGGTTGACCCCAATTCTCTCTCTCTCTCTCTCTCTCTCTCTCTCTCTCTCTCTCTCTCTCTGTGTGTGGATTGCTAATGCGAAGAGATAATTCTCTTAATTCTTTTTCATTCATATTATCTCATTCTTTTGTTATTATCATGGTTCGTATATTCATAATTTCGTATTGTTTTGTGATTAATAATTTTGTGTATGTATTTGTGCAGATAATGATGTTTTAGGCATTTTCAACATTTAAATGTATATATTTGTGCCTATATATATATATATATATATATATATATATATATATATATATATATATATATATATATATATTATTAAAACAATTCATTTTCGTGTAATTCAACATAATCTGCATAATCGACGCATAAACTAGTTATACATTATGCGGTGTTGGGCCGCACGAATAATAAAACTGCATTTTATAACACTGCAGGGAGCAATCACCCAACGTTTATTCTCAAAGAAATTATCAAGCTAAGAAACACCAACTATGGAACACCATTTGCTCCCGATACTCACTGATAAGATGCAGTTATACCAAAGGAGAGAATTTGAAAGAAGCAGCCCCTTTTCAAAAGGAATTTATTTCATTATTCTCTTCTCAAAGCCGGTTATGACAAATTTCAAGGTATATGACTTAAATATGATTGTTTCTATATTAAGAAACTTTCCACTCTTAACAATCATAAATTCTTGAAAGCAGGAGCAAAATAGAACATCTATTCAAACAAAACTAAATCTCATTATTTAGTGCTGTCGAGTTGCATAATTAAATCAACTAGTAGTGACTCTCAGCAGATAATGCTTGATTAATCTTGAATAATCAATTTTAAGAAAATAAAGAAATATAGAAATTTTAAAAGTTAATTCCATACCTGACCAGTTCTTCACTTCAATGCTGCGCATGGGAAGGTGAAAATCTTGAGTGACAGCCGCTTTTGGAGATCTCCACCTCCCAGTCCCGGTAAACGTTCAAGAGAAGAATGAGAAGAATGAAGAGAAATACAATGCACAAAGTAATCATCATCCACGAAACAGAAAAGAATAAAACAACATAAAATGTTATTTTTAACTAAACGGATCGGGTTAACATTATTGGAAAAGCTTCTAATGAATCTTGTGTCATCTTTAATGTATATAGATGACTCCTATGCATTATAATGTCAACAGCTCAGATGCACAAAGATTAAAAATGCAATGGGCAACAAAACATAACAAACAAAAAACCTTAGGCATTAGCAACTGATTCTGAGTGACGAATTCAAAATGTAAAGGTGCAATATAGGCAGCACAAGCAGTAGCAAAATCCTGCCAAAATTAGACGATAAGGTCCAAAAGCAAATTCAATACAACAGCTGCAACGTTGACAAATAGCTCAGAAAAGGTTAGTACTTTAGTAGCACATGACAGCAAACAGCAAAATAATGAGGCAGTGGCAGATTGATGCTTTAGGAGGGATATTTAATACCACTATGCAAAATAAATTTGAATCAAACAAGCTGGGGAAAAAAAAAGAAACAAAACTTTATAGCGGCAAGTTGTGCCAATTTAAAATTTTTGTGGATTACAAACTAAATGGCATTTATAGTGACACGTAAGATGTGTATTCATTTTGGTTTCTTTCAAATGATAATAATAATGAAGCCTCATTGAACGTGTCTTTGCTTTGGTTTTTTTCACTTAAATTTTGCCTAGGAAATGAATATAATTCCTTCTATATTATCAATTTCCACTTTTTTCTAGACTATTTCATCATTGAACTTAATTTTGGAGGGTTGCTCTTTGGTTGCGTAGTGGTCAGATTTTGACCTTCATCAAGATTATGGCATGTGTCCAGACATCTGGAGGCTCCACTTCTCTACCAGCGGGTCCAGCCCACTTACAAGCTAGACATGGGCCCAAGAGGAAAGCATCGAGCCTCGCCCTGAGCCCACATCTAAGCAAACATCACTCACCCGGAGTCGCACGACTCTTCGGGACACCAGCAATCAATACAAGGATCCTCTCTTACCGGTACAAGGATCCTTCCCGGAGCCACTCAAAGGCTTCGACACGAAACCCTCCGTAGTTCACTACTCTAGCGCTATTTATGGATAGCACGATTCTCGTGATTCTCGGATCCGACTACACTGTCAGATCATCCCCACGTTCTAAACGTTGTGACGCTCCTATATCAATGCGGGCAATTATGGATAAAAGCGAATATCTCTCCGTGGCAATCCTACAATCAAGCAACGCGATCTGGGCGGTTAGAGGATATCATAACATGCAAATCATGCGGTTATGGGGCTCCGAAATATCCACATTCACGAAGACAGCTCAGGCAGGTATAAATCCTTCTCCTTCTCCATCGAGAAGGGAGTTGGTTCCCTTCTGATTACCTTAAATCTGAAGGGTTGATTCACAACTGATTACCCAAAAACTCTAGCGGTTCACGGTCGTTTATCTGAAAACCCTAGAACTTGCAATCGTAGATTACCATGTTGAATTCATTGTAGTCCTCAGATCTAATGTGAATTCTCTCTCTCTCCGTGATTTTTTTCCCTTTCGGGGTTTTTACATAATTTCTTGTTGTCTGTGATTGTTTATATTTGTCCATTCACTTACAAACTCACTTGCAACTCATGGTGAGGAGAAATTCCCGAGAATTTACCACCACGGGTTGAATGAGCTTAAACGCAAAATCAATAAGGGACATTTTCCTGGCCAACTGGCCCATTAGATTATATGGAAAACCATTCTCCATATTTTCCTCAGCTATAAGCACAACCTTATGGGTTAACGTCAAATGACAGGGTCAACTGTAAAAAAAACACTGTCAAATTTTTCCAGAGCCCATAGTCAACCCAATTTCATGGGAATGGTGGGAATGGTGGCGATGATTGTCATTTGTGAATGCTAGGGAAGTAGAATCATTTAATGGTAAATAAGTGTGCATAGAAAGTCAATGCTCACAGATTTGGCTAAAACATAAAACAAGGAAGAATGTCACAACACCAAAAAACAAACAAGCTTCGGTTTATACCAACAGAAAGTGAGAAGATGGTGCAAAGGAATTAAAAAAAAGGACAACATGAGAAAAAACTGGCGGGGAAAAAATTAACTTCTTACATAAACAGGAGAGAGACAGCAATCTGAAAGTTCAAGTGTGTGCTGCAACAATTTAAACTAAAGAAATGGACTGCCAGAAGCAAAATATAAGGAATTTAACATAAGCAGCAAACATAAAAGATTTTTCCACTGCACATTTGTAATAGCTCAAAAAGAATGCAGATATGAGTTTGGTCAAACTGATACTGCAGTACTTCTTTTTTTTTTCCCTTTTGAATTCGCTCGAAATTTCATACTGAGTCTACATAAGTAAGCCAAAATCCGAGTCTGAATCGTGTGCACAAGGGGATCACTATTTGCAGAAGCAACTGGTATTGAACAAAATGCCAAAATTTTAAGGTTCAAATTTATAGCGGTATAAATGGTTCAGAAATGAAATGTGGAACAACTTTTAAACAATCATCTGAAAAGCATAAGGGTGCAAAAGTGCTCATCGATCAGAATGTTAGGCAATTAAGAAACAATGTCCAAAAATCTTATGAGCTGTAATACGCTAAAAATAGGATAAGAAATGAGTTGTACCCATCAAAAGAATGGTTCAGGAATAAAACATGGGAGTGTCAATTGAATGATCTGGAATGAGAAAGAAACACATAGGTGCACAAGTTAGGATTTATCTGATCGTAGTTGGAGTGACAAGAACTAGGAGGAGACCGAAATGGAACATGGATTAGGCAATAAAAATGGATAGGGTAATGTTAGTTTGACAGAGGAAATGGCCCTTGACGAAGCTAGATGGAGAAGAAGATTATGTAACTGACCCAAAGATTTTGGACAAAGGATTTTAACATGTGGAATACAAGAAAAGCTTTTAGTATCCAAGTAATCTTCAGATCAAAGTGGGTTGGAAATTACATTGAGATGTTGTCCAGATGAAAGATGCCTACTGAGGGTACTAAAAGTCATAGTTCACCATTTTGCTAGTATCGACCAGAACCCAGGTTGATAAAGTTAGTCTTTTTCTCACTCGTTTTTGTTTAGGAACCACAGAAATATATTTTACAAACTGAGGAGTTGAATATACTTGGTAAAAAAGTTTGCATTACAATTTTATCAATATCCAACTGATGAAGAATGGATGTAAGCATAAGTGGAAGAGAAGAGAGAATGGGGGAAAAGGGGGGTAAATGGTTGAAACTTGGAAGTTTCACACATTCTGTTGGCTTCACGCTATGGCCACATCTCACAGCAAATAATTATCAAAGGAACACATAAGAGGAAAAAAGTCAATATTTCATAAAACTCCCTATGTCACTTTTAAGAAACTTCTTACATCCCCTTTTAGAGGGCTTTTATATGCTTACATAACTTGATCACTGAGAAATTGTCTTAAATAATAGAAAGAATACTAACCATGCTAAAATAAGAGTTCTGTCTTACAGTTAGGTAGCCTAACTTGGGACCTAAGAATTCTGTACAAACATTTATGCAGTAAAAGATTTGCCTTATCTTAGGCTTATAAAAAAACAAAAAGAAAATCCTAATGTAAAATAATTGCTTCAAAATAAGTATTAGCCAAAATCTGGACCATCATTTGTTCATTCTTTCTTTCTTCTTTTCTATTCTTGTTCATTTTTTTTCCTTTGTGATATTTCCAAGTATATCACCTTTTGTAAGTCAGTCTACATCAGATCTACCCTCGTTGGAGAAAACTTGTCCTTAAATAAAACACAATGAAGAATCTCAAACAAATTTGTTGGAGCTAACAATACAATAGGTGAAAAAGTCAATAGAACACGTGGGACTTAATGGAGAGTGGGCAGAGGGGAAACGGAACTGGTCATTTGTGGCAATGAAAGATAGATGTGAGGAAGATATTCATCAAAGTCTTCTTCTTTAAATATCACAATCATCAATTCTATGACCACATAAATCAATTTCATTGGTTTTGAGACCGCTTTAACAGAAGTCACGGCCAGATTCTTCTCAAAATGAACTTGAACCATTTTCATCGTGTTCGAACTTTGTATAGCTTTCTAGCTTTGGCTCGGGTTCAAGCTTTGGTTGATGCAATGTGATATTTTCAATTTTTATTCAAATCCTAACACATTTGTTAGCTCTACATAGATTTAGCCCCACTGATTCAAGATAATGACAAATTTAGTTAAATTTAGTAAGGATTATTTAACTTAGTAAATTATTTTAAATATTTGATATATCTTTATAGCCTTAATATTAAGGAAAATCTTTTAGATTTATCAAGGATTTAGTGAAGAAATCCATGCTTAGTGAAGAAATTAAGTTCTTTTTGAAAAAGAGACTTGATAAATCAATAGAGAGAAATTGTGATGTAACCACCAAGAACCCATTGTTGTTTGATTTGATCCACAACGATAGGAAACTAGAGAGACAGAGAAGAAGATAGAAGAATGAATAAGAAAAAGACGAGTTTTTCTGTCTAACATTTCTTTAGTGAGAGATGAGAAAAAGAGTTTTTTTTTTTTATTATTTGGTTTCTCAAATCTAAGGGAGAGATGGAGAAAGAAGACAAAACAAAGAGAGAAAAATGGTTTTTTTTTGTTTGATTTTTTAGATCTAAGGGATGGAAAAGATAAAACAAAAGAATGACAGTGAGAGACAAAAACGAGATCCTTTGTCCAAAAATTCTCTAATAAGCTTAAACATATCCCATCATTCATCTTCATCAACCAGTCTTCTAGATGATATTAACATCCTCCAAGTTAATATATTCCTCCACCTCATCCGCAACAGTCCAATTCTCGAGATTGAGAGTTCCTTGCTATGAAGCACGGACACGGATGTCGGACATGACACGGACATGGCAAAATCCAAAAAAACAGGATACGACGACATGGCAAGAAATATTTTATTATTATTATTATTATATAAATAAATTATAAAATCTCAGTCAAATGATCAATAAAGTAAAATACCAATCAATATGTGCACAAACTATAAAATATCATAAATTTATAACAAGACTACAATCTATTCTACTCTCTCTGCTCCTCTCTCCCTCTCAGTCTCTCTAA